>PVKS010022848.1:0-33159 GCA_004027875.1 Aplodontia rufa
AAAAAAAAAAAAAAAAAAGGTGGGGGGGGGAGGCTGAAGCAGTGGCTCAGCAGTTACAGTGCTTGCCTGGCATGCGCAAAGATGCATTTTTGAACCCCAACACCATGTACACAACGAAGTGTCAGGCAATGAAGGCCAAATGAAAAACTAAATAAAATCGATTCTCTCTCTCTCCCAATCCCTCTTTTAGAGAGAAGAGTCTGACATCACCAAAAGCATAATGACATTAAAACAGTAAATCTGAATCTTAGCAGAAGCATTCAAGTTTTCTATTTGCCCTGAAACTGGATGACTTATGTTGATGAACACTCCTAAGATTGCTTCCGCCCCCACTGCTGACCCAAAAGCAGCACTGACTTTTGCAACACATATTTTAAGCACTTGAAGTTTCTGGGGCAGAAGATTAATTTTTGCCTCTGCAGCAAAATAATCTGTATTTGAAGTCTTACTTCCAGAAGAAATGAAGTTGGGTACCTTGCTAATAGCAATCTTTCTAGGTCACCTATCCCTCCCACCTTTGTAAAAACAAAGCTTCTTGGGAAATAAGTTATAATAAGCAGGCCAGCTTCAAACTTCTTTTCTTAAGGACGTCAATACTAGGCAATTGGCTCACACCTGTCCCCACTTCACATAAGGCTTCCTAGAGCATGCTTACGTTACCTGAGAAAGGACATGGACAGGAAAAGACTAGGACTGGCTTAATTTGACACACTTTGAGTACAAAGGTATAGTAACTGGGGTCATGTTTAGATCACTTTTATAAATCCTTAGTGGTCACCTTTTTTTGTTTTTGGTACCAAGGATTGAACCCAGAAGCATTTAACCACTGAGCCACATCCCCAGCTCTTTTTGAGACAGGGTCTAAGTTGCTGAGGCTGACCTTGAACTTGTGATCCTCCTGCCTCAGTCTCCTGAGCTGGGATTACAGACATAAGCCACCCAGCCCCACAATGGTTACCTCTTTTGACCATCTTTCTTGCTTGCTCTCCAATCCTAGATTTCTGTTAGCAAGACATGTGAAAAGTGCCACCTCTGGGCAAAGTGTAATTTCTCTCAGATTCTCAGCCTACTAACAGGAGGAAATGCACTAATTTGGGGGTATTGGATCCAGTTAAGACTCAAGTCTTCTTGGAGAATGAATGGAATAATCAAGGGACATGCTGCTTGCTAGGAGCCTCCTGGAAGCGTTACCAGAACTGAGAGCATTAAAATAGAACAGAAACTACTGAGGAATGTCTGTGTGGTCTCACCAAGAAAGAATGAACTGGAAAAACTTACAAATCCAAGTTATCAGGGGACAAAGAATATTCCTTGTTGGGGTGTGGGAATAGTCAGTCTTGTGGTTCTTTGCTTCCAGATGCTGTTGGGAAAGCATACATAAGAGGACCCTGGGCTCCTGGCTACAGTGGCACACACCTGTAATCTCAGCAACTCTGGAGACTTAGGTAAGAGGATCACTAGTTCAAAGTCAGTCTCATAAACTTAGTGAGGCCCTCAGCAATTCAGTGAGGCCCTGTCTCAAAATAAAAAATAATAAGGGCTGAGGGCTGAGGATGCAGCTCAGTGGTAAAAGTGGTAAAGCACCCTGGGTTCAATACCTGGGACACACACGCGTGCATGCACATACTCAAAAGTGATCTCAGAAGCATGGGAGGTCCATACCAAACTAACAAAGCTGGACTAGTGGGAATCACACAGCATCACAGAGGGATCTGGGAGAAAAAAATGTGCAGCAATAGGGGGATGGAAAAACCAGGCTGCCCTGGGCACACAGAGGGGCTCAGGAAACACTTGGATCAATGGACAGAAATGCTGGGAAAGCTTTATGCCCAGAGGCAGCCAAACCTGTAGCTCAAACAGCTCTCAGACGCTGCCTCTTTTCTGTTCCAAATCCCTTATACCCAACCACAGCTCCAGGGACCAGCCACAAGCATTCACTGCCTTTCCTACCCTCTAAATGTCTTTTTCTGACAGGGATTGTAAAATAAAGCTACAGAGCCTCTGGCCATAGGTGGGTACTACTGGACAAGTTGCAAGGTCTGAACCATGGGCAGAACATCAGGAACCATATGCTGGGAGTTGCACAGGAATGGGTCAATTCACTGCAGCCAACAACCAGATCCTGTCCTTCCCCTGAGCAGGGGAGGTTACGAAACATTATCCTGGGGCCAACGCATGGCAATGCACCTTTATTCTACACCTAGTCACAGTAGATCTCACGCACACTGAGAATGCCATGTTGTTATGAGCAACTGGAGGAAAAGATCACCACTCTGCTGCTCACGATCACTCTGACAGAAAGCACTGCTTTATGGAGCCTACTCAGAGACAATGAGGCCACAGTCCCATCCCCAGGCACTGGGGATGTCTCTAAAGGGTGGTTTCCATTTGGAGTTTCCAAAATCCTGGGTATCTCTGGAGCCAAGTCGTGGTTCCAAAAAGTCATTCTGAATCCAGGCTGTGCCTGTCCCGAGCACTTGGTACTGGTGTTAAGCAGCTTGGGAGCTGAAAAGGGGCCTTAGGATAGACCACAGAGCAGCCTAGGGGCACAGGGGTTTCAGGACCTGCGATCCTTTCTGCGGAGTTTGTGTCCCAACTGGGATCCCCTCTGGGCAGCTTTCACCAGACCTTTGAACTGTCCCTGTAGCTTCACCTTCTTCCTGCAGGGACAAGGAAGAGAAAACAGGGGAATTCCTTTCCTCATAATGTCAAATGACAGCCACACTCCAGCACCAGCATAGATAGGGAGAACAGGGCTGAAAGGATGGGCAGCACATGAACTGGCCAACTCTGTGCAGCCCCAGCTTCCACATGGCATATGTCCTGCTGAGGCTGTTCTGTTCTGGCACAATCCCCCTAGAAGCAGTGTCCTTTCCACTGTTCCTCAAATGGACAGAGAATGCCAAAGTTCACTCCATCCTTCCTTCTAAAGGTAACTTTTAGCCAGCAAATTGAAGTTTAGCACTGCATTTACCTAGTAACGTGTTTGCCAAATGTTTCTACATAGCATCTTATGTGGCCCTCATACCTACCTTTAAGAACCCTATCTAATGCCCAAAAGGGAAACAACTCTCTTTTGCAATGAGATTAGAAAAATAAATTATACAAAAGTAGTATACAAATGATGCATATGTTAAGTACATATATACCATAAAATCTATATATCACATAAAATCATGTTTAAGAAAGCAACATACAAGTGGGTACCAACTACATACTGGTGCATGCTAAAAATAAAACAAACAAAAACTGGGAAGAGACCTGAGCAACTGACTTGAGATCAACTTTAAGCAGAGTGCCCTGCCCCGCCCCGCCCCGCACACCACCATACCTGCGGTTGAGCTTGGTTCTGTTGAGGGGGATGTAGGCATAGGGATCAAGCCGACCTTTCTTCTTCACATCACCCTTTGCTTTCTGCTCATCCAGAGAAACAGTCAGCTGTGAGTGTGGGGATCCCATTGCTCCCCACTGACTTGACAGGCCCCTGTGACCTCCCTTCCCTTCATTCTTGCCTTGGATGGTACCAAAGACCTCCTGTGGCTCTGGCAGATCATTTACCAAGGCACCCAATTTCAGAGGTCAACAAGACCTGGGTGTGTCCCTTCTTCCCTGGCTTGTCTGGATCCATGAAGGTGGTTCTCAAGGTTAGTAATAGGCACAACTCTTTCTCACCCTCCCTGGCACCCATCCATTACCAGAAGACCCCAAGCTCCCATCTACAGCCCTTACCTTGGACTTGTATTCAGCCCCAGGAGTGGCTTTTTTGCCCATGGGGCGATGGATGCCAGAGCCTCCAGCTATGGGGAGAACATAGAGACCACAAGTCAGACAGAGACCACAAGTCAGGCAGAGCCAGGGCAGCCTCCTCCTAGAGGAGGGACCCCTTCTCCAGAGGGCTGCTGGAAAGCAGATGATCACAGGCCAGGAACTTGACTCTGTCCCTACTAAGCAAGGACAAATACCTCCTACAAGTGAGGGACTGCCCAGTGACTACACGTTGGACCAATGGGATCCTCAGACTGACCCAGAATCCCCAGAAGCCTATCAGTAAACTCTGATATTCTCTACCAACATAAAATTAAACACACTCTCCAAAGTTATACCTGCTCCATTTATTCTAGAAAAATGTGACATTTATTTATTTTTGTGCTATTGGTGATTGAACACAGGTTGTGCAAGCTCAGAGCTCTGTATCCTTCTCTGCCACTCCCCTGCCTGGAGTAGGTGACAGGGATCAGTGTCCCAAGACAGAAAAGCTTTACCTTGGTACTGAGGGGGCATCTCCAGCTCCTCCTCCTCAGCTTCTTTCTGCTGCTTACGCTTCTTCTTCTATGAAAAAGAGGTAAAAAGCAGGGAGTCAGTAAATAAGGCACATAATCCAGCTATCGGTGACGTTGGTACTGGCAACAGCAACCTGCACTGAGCATGAGGATCGTTCAATCCCCGACTAAGAGATGAGGAAACAAAGGCCCTGAAAGGTAACTAATTGTCCTGGATCACACAGTGAGGCTCTGGTCCATGTCCTGACCGCAGGACTTGCCTCTCCACACTGAACTGCACCCCAGGAATGTGGTACCCATCAGGTACCCTAAAGCCAGTCCAGCCCAGTTTCCTAATGGGAAAATGAGGTCCTAGCCCTCTCTGGAAGGAATGGCTTGACTAGCTCTTCAACTCACACAAACTCCACTCAACCTTTTCTATTGGTCACCAGTGCACTGATCCCTCACTCAGTGCCAGGCCCTGGGGAGATGAGGGACAGGACCCAGTTCCAGTGTTCCAGAGGCTATCAGGCTGGTGGGAGTCCCCTGCCCAAACTAGTCACCACAGTCCCTCAACACCAGAGTCCGAGCAGTTATGAGCCAATAACATGGTCACATGGAGTCATCCGATCACATTCTACAGCAAGTGACAAACATCCACTACATGCCCGGCACTGCATTAGGGCTGCATAGGGAGGAATGCCACCTGTGGCAACACTGCCCACTGGAGGACAATGGCTTAGGCACTATGAATCAGGCCAGGTAGAGGCCATCAGTGGAGGCAGACAGAGGTGCCTCAGCTTGCAGGGCTGGCTCCTGTGCCATCATGTGGGTCACCAAGCCCTGGAAGCTGCATGAAACCACAAACTCCTGGGACTTCAGAAGCAGGGGAGTTCCAAGGCTAGGGGTGAAAGATACAGGGATCAGAGGGAACAGGTTAGAACACACAAGGTGTGCCTGGGACCAGGGCACTAGATCCACTGGCTGTAGCTTAGCACAGTGGATGCCTAGTGGAGACCGGAAAGTGTTCTGAGGAAGTATGACTTGGGCTGCTCTGTGGAGGATGATGCCAAGATGTTTCATGGTCCAGTTGACACAAAGCCAAGGCTAGCCAAGTCCACTGGCCTTCCTCTGAGGTTGCTACTTGCACCCCAGCATATCAGTTTCCCACAACTGCAGAGGGAGAAGGAGAATTCAGCAACTGCACACAAGAAAACTGCTGGAAAGTCAGTGCAGGAGCTGACTTGTCCTTGGCCAGCCATGGAGTGTGGCCACTCTGAATCCCCTTGGTGTCTCAAGACAAGGCACCCTAGTCCTGCCCTGCTAATGGGCCATCCTCAGAGGGCTATGGACAGTTCCCCAGGCCAGCAATGAGCAGACGGCAAAGCCACACATGAGAACATGCTGAAGGAACCAGGGAGGACTTGAGAGAAAAAAGATTTCCAGGGAAAATGAATAATATTCCTAAAAGAAAATGTGACTGACTTAGCATCATTAAATGCCAAGAAAATTACAGAGAAACAAGGATTTGGGCCCAGGCAGTCTAGGCTGGGGGACATACTCATTCAGACTACTACTGCTGCCTAGAAAACAAGAACTAATGGTGGCTGAAGGTGGCCACTGAGGGACAGTTAGCAGACCAGGGAAAGGAAGAGGCCCCAGGAGGGGGAGCTTCGCCACACTGAAACAGGCTTAGGAGGAGGAAGGAAGGGTTTTTAAGCAGAAACAACACAGTGCCGCTTCAGGGCACAGAGGGGTTTCCTGCATTAAGGGCCTTCATTTTTTCTCTTCTTAGTTTTTTTCAGTGCTGGAGATTGAACCCAGGGTTTCGTGCATTTGCTAGGCAAGTGCTCTACCACTAAGCTATATCCCCAGCCCTTTTTATTTTTCTTATTTTGAGATAGGCTTTCACTAAGTCGCCCAGGTTGGCCTTGAACTTGCAATCCTCCTGCCTCAGTCTCCTCAGTACCTGGGGTTATAGGTCATCATGCCTATGTGCACCATCAAGCCCACCTGCATCATGGGTCTTCTAAGATTCTTAAGTCCCTCTCTGACTCCATGAGTCTCTCCAACCAGCATTCTGCACAGTTATGACACTCTAACAGTAAAGTAGCTCCCTGGGAAGAGGAGTACAGAGGGCACCTGGCAAGGTATATGGGAAATTGGTGAAAGTTTACCACATGTCAGGCTCTGAACCAATGTATTTTACATGCCCAATCTATTCACAATGACCCAATGTAATTCTACAAGATGGTCTGCTTAAAATTCCACTTATCAGAATAGGGACTGAGGCTTGGAAAGGTTAGCCTGAGGCCAAGACGGGACCCTAGAGCCCACCACTTCAGCACCAGCACTACTGTACCCTAAGAATGATGCCCATGGGGGTTGGGGGCTGGGCATAGTTTGGAAGGGCAGAGAGGAAGAAACAGCTCCAGCATGTTCCCAGAAATAGTGTTCACACTTGTACGTGGGCTAGCCACTGCCTTGCAGCCTGCAGAGCACATGCCCTTGTGTACACGCAGGGCCATTTTTTCTTCAGTTGGACAACCAACCAACACTGAAGGACACACAGGGCACTTCAGAGGCATCCAACTCCAGAGGACCCACTGTGTTCTGGGAGCAAAGGCAGGTACAATGCCCCAAGAGAGTCGGTGAGAAGTTGTGGGGCCCCATGCTGAAGTCCAAGGCCCTGCCAACAGGAACTACTTACACTCCTGACACCCACGTCTGCCATCAGGTCAGCCATCTCTTCATCCTCACCTGGCATCAAAATGAAGACAGGCCTGTGAATACTAGGGGACCCCGGAACCCAACCTTTCCTCCTGGCTCACCAAGATGGGGATATCAACTCCAACCCCAGAAACTTGCATTCCCCAGACTCATATCCTTCAGTGGAAGTAAGACCCTGAACACTGCCTCCCTTTCCTATCCTATGCCACAGGGATGATGACCTCTGAATGAAGTGGTGACCCCACTATGGAGATGAATACAGCTTTTTTTTTTTTCCTAGGGAACCAAATTTTTTTTAATTTAATTTTTCATCTGGTTTTCGTTGCTCTAACACCTTGTTGTGTATGTGGTACTAGAGTTTGAACTCGTGTTCTCATGTATGCCAGGCAAACACCACAACCGCTGAGCCACTGCTCCAGCCCCTACAGCTTTTTTTGAGACTCAAAGTCCCAGGTTTCCTGTGGAGTCTGCCCAGACCCACATATGCCTTGTTTTACCAGAAGGACTGCTTCATTCTCCTGTGTGAAAACCTTTTTTCTTTCTTTTTTTTTTTCTGGTGGTACTGGGGATTGAATCCAGGGCATTCTACCACTGAATTATACCCCTAATTCCCCCCTCTTTTTTTTAAAGATAGAGAGAAAAAGAGAGAATCAATTTTATTTAGTTTTTCATGTGCCTTTTGTTGCTCTGGGACTTTTTTGTGTATGTGGTACTAGGGTTTGAACTCGCGTACTTGCACATGCCAGGCAAGCGCCAAAACCGCTGAACCACAGCTTCAGCCCCCACCCCCAACCCTTTTATTTTTAATTTTCAGACAGAGTCTTGCTAAGTTGCTCAGGCTGGCCTTGTACTTGCAATCTCCTTGCCTCTGTCTCTCCAGTTGCTGCATGCAACTTTTTCTGCCCCCTCTATATGCCAGGTACCACACAGGGATATGAATCCAACCAATTTGGGAAGAGAGATTCAGGCAAAGTCAATAACCAAGACAACAAAGACACCCTGTGACGAGATGCTGAAGAGAGGACAGTCCCTGGACTTAAAAGGAGTTCTGTGAGTATAAGGCCCAGTACTCGAAGTGGCTTCTCACAAAGACCAACAATCTGAGCTGAATCCTGAAGAGTGGGGAGGCTTTGGAAAGGCAGAAAGTGAGGGACTTTCTTGGCATCAGGAATACCTGGGGACCAAGACAACAGGAGAGCACAAAGGGATAGGGTGGAGCAGAGGAGACCAGCTATGGAAACACACATGCTGAACATGTTCCATCACTTCATCCTCCTCACAACCCTGTGAGGTAGGTTCTGGAATCATGCCCACTTTGGAGTAAGGACATATAGATACAGATGTTAAGTAAGTAACAACAGATATACAGCTGGCAAGGGAGGTATAGGGGGAGCCCTGAGAGCATAGTGTAGAAGGGCCAGTGAGGGTTGGAGCAGTGGCTCAGTGGTAGCGAGCTTGCCTGGCATGCACAAGGATCTGGGTTAGAACCCCAGTACCACATACACAGCTCAGTGTTGGAGAAAACAAAACCCAATTGAATAAATAAATAAAATTGATTCTCTCTCTCAAAAAAAAAAGAAAAGAAAAGAAGGGCCAGTGAGTCAAGGGTCTAGAGCTTAGCGGTGGGAACCAAAGCAACTCAAAGGCAGAATTTTTCCCCCCAGTGCTGGGGCTAGAACCCAGGGTCTCACACATGCTATCTACATGCCCAGCCCTTATTTTTTATTTTTGGAGATAGGGTCTCTCGAAGTTGCCAAGGCTGGCCTCAAACTTGCAACCCTTCTGCCTCACTCTTCTAAACTGCTGGTATTACAAGTACGTGCCACCACACCTAGTTCTCATATCTGTTTACCAATGCTTCCTCACAAATGGTTGTTGCATAAAAGGGTAAATGAACATCAAATGATTAAGTGAATGGATACACAAGAGCAGCCCTAGCCCAGGTCAGAACCAGATGCATCCCCAGGGATAGGCATGTGGCCCTACCTTTAGTGGTATCCTCTTCTTCCATCTTGTCACCACCTTCCTCCTCCCGTATGATCAGCCGGCCATCAGCACTCATCTTGAAGCCATGGTCCTTCTTCTTGTTCCTGCCAGGCCCAGGCTGTGTGGCTGGTATGGTAGAGTTTGGCATGAAGAGGAATCCCGATCCTGACCCATTGGCACCCTCCTCAGAACCAACATACGAGGTCTGTTCTCCCAACTGGAAGTCTCTTAACTCCTGCCCACTGGCCTGCCACAAAAGCTACCTGCTGCCCACCACCCAAGAACCCAGCACCAGGGCAAATCAGTTTTCTGAGCTCATAGGCCAACCACTTCTTTCTTACCAAGGACTCGCTGGGTCACCTTGGGATCCAAGAAGTTGAGGGGCTCATCCCCACCACCCTCCTTCAGCCATGCCCTGCTCTTCTGTCGTGCCAGCTTCCGCTGCTCCTTGCCCCGGCCTCTTTCCTCCTTCTCATTGTCCTCCTCATCTTCTGAGTCAGCCAATATCTCCTCAATGCTAAGGATAGAGAAGCCCCAGGTCAGAGTGTTCCCTAGACAGGCAAGGGTGAACTGGGCAGTGGCTGGGCTGATGCTGGGCTGGAGGAGACCAGGTCCCCAGGACCCTGCCATGGTCTCACCTGTCGCCTTTGCCTTGGGCAGGCTCCTCCTCCTCCTCCTCCTCCTCAGCAGCCTGGCTCAGGGCACGATGCCTCTTGGCGCGGGTCTCAGCTTTCCGGATGTTTACAAGGACTTTGTGGTACTCCTCAGGTAGCAGCCCCTTCACCAACTCAAATCTGAGAATGGCAAAGAAGGGCTGGTGAGAGGTACTGGCCAGACAGCACTGGTAGGAGGTGTTCATGGACCACAGTCCCTTCCCTGCAGTCCCTGGGGGTACTGGAAATCCTCAACTCCGTCCTGCTCCACCCCTGCCCCCATTGAAGTGCACAGACCCAAACTTGCGGATGAACTTGGTGAAGAGGTTCCGAAGCTTCATGCGGAAGTGCCGGCGCATATCATCTGAAAGTTTCCCAATGGCTTCCATCTACCAGGTAGAGCACCAGGGCATCAGGAGGAGGGCATTGTGCCTTCCTCTCCACCCACCTCTCACTGCTATCCAGACCAAGGACATCAATCATACTTCCAGAACTGGGCAGTTCCATCTTTCCCATAAATCTCTTCACTACACAATCCCTGACCACCCTTAGTAAGATAGGATCTCACTAAGTTGTCCAGGCTGACTTCAAACTCACAGTCCTCCTGCCTCGGCCTTCTAAGTGCAGGTGCGCACCACCACAACCAGCTGGCCGTAGCTTTTTTTTTTTTTTTAAGAGAGTGAGAGAGAAAGAGAAAGAAAGAATCTATTTTATTTAGTTTTTCATGTGGCTTCCACCACTCCGACACTTTGTTGTATACATGGTGCTGGGGTATGAACCCGCGTCCCTGCACATGCAAGGCAAGCGCTGGAACCACTGAGCCACCACTCTATAAGAGGAAACCCAGGCACAGTACTACATGCTGCTGAGGCATGAGTCTCACTCATGGAGCCCATGGATCCTACCTTGCCCCTAACACCACATGAATTCTCTCTGTCCTGTGCATCCCTTCTGTCCTGCTGCATTATTTATCCAGCCTGGTTTGGGTGATGTATAGGTAGCAGATTTTAATTATCTGCAGTGTCTCCCAAAGGGGGTGGGGGCATCGGGTCTCTCACCCATCCCTTGAAGGGTTTTTATAAATTCTAATAATCTCACAACAGAACCTTTCTCTAGCCATTTTCTCCATCCTCCATTCCCAGTTAGGTCACAGCATTTGGAGGGCAGTGGCAGGACATGTTGATGCTCATCTGTTCCTTCCTGCCTTGAACCAAAAGTCAGACCCAAAGAAGATAGCCAAGAGAGACCTGGTGATCTAATGCAACTCAACCCAGCTGGACATGGAGAAGAGTGGTGAGTACAATGCACAGAGAGTTTGAGTACTGTCCCAGCTTGCTGCAAGCCTGGGTTAGGCTCCTGGGCAGAACAGGTCAGGAACCTACTACCAAAGGGTCCTTCAGACCCTTCTGCAGCCTAGCAGTGCCCCCATAGGGTTGTCCAGAGAAACCTTTCCAAACTGGGAAAGTCAAATATAAGATGGAGCTGGGCATAGTGGCCTACACCTATATTTCTAGAGCCTTGGGAGGCTGAGGCAGGAGGATCCAAGTTTAAGGCCAGTCTTAGTAACTTAGCAAGACTCTGTCTCAAAATAAAAAATAGAAAGGACTGGGGAGGTAGCTCAGTGGTTAAGTTCTTCTGGGTTAAGTACCTAGTACAGAAAAAAATGAATACACACACAAAGAATGATAGCGGGTGGAGGGCAGCAGGGAGAGAAGTGGCCCTACAGAGGGGGAGACCAGAGCCTGAGGCCTAAGACCATGAATGTGGAAAGCTTTGGCCTGTTTCCTCATCTGAATAATAGAGAGTGGATCTATACACTGCTCTTTGCTCTGCAGAGCCCTTGCTTCCATGAAGGGGACATGGTGGGTTGTAAATGGCAGCCTGGGCACTGAGCCCCTTCCTTGGCTTTACCAAGTTGGCATTTCCTTCTAGGCCTTCTTAATGATCTGCTGCTGCACAAAGCAACTGGGGTAAAGAAACAGTTGGGAATTTGCTGGTCTTAAGGCCTCTTGGGTCTATGCTGGCACCCTAAAGAGTACTGCTACCCACCGTGGGAAAGGGACACTTACCACCAGCTGCACATGCTTGGCCAGGTGCACCACATCCATGACCACCACAGCCACCTTGATGAAGCCCAGTGCAGACTTGACCACATCACGGGTGCGGGAGGCCAGCAGCAGGCACACGTTCTCCAGTAGCTGCTCTACTGTGCTGGTCCCCATCATCCCTGAGGTAAAGGAGCCACTATCAGAGATGTCAGGACCCCACCCAGACCCAAGACTGCTCCACAGGGAAGCAGCAGTCCGCCTGCCCCTGCTGGGCCAAAACAGTAGAAGCAAACATCAGAAGACTTCTGTATGCCTGGCAGCTGTAATCACATTCCAGAGTGCCCTTGTGCCTTTAGTCACCCCATGGTGACTCAAGGTTAAAAGAAAAAAAGGCATGGTGGTGAACACCTATAATCCCAGGGACTCAGGAGGCTGAGACAAAAGGATCACAAGTTCAAGACCAGCATCAGCAACTTAGAGAGGCCCTAACTTAGTAATACTCTGTCTCAAAATGTAGGAATGTGGTTTAGTGGTTAAATTCCTGGTACCAAAAACAAAACAATAACAACAACAAAAACTCAAGAGATTCTAAGAGGTTAGTAATGTTGTTTAACACTTCATGTGGCTGGCAGGAGACAGGAGCAGGACCAGAAACTGGGCACTGGCCTACCCTACCCTCCTCCTCACGACTGAAAAGGGATATAGGGCAAAAGGGCCACCCTGCTTCATGCTGGGCAGCTGTGAGGAGGTGGCCTCAGCACTCCCAGCAGGAAGGCAAACAGTGCTGCGCAGGAAGGGAGGTGGGGAGGCTGGCCTCCGCAGCCTCCTTTGGTACCTTTCCCTGTTCTAGTAGCCATCCTGTCCTGGGGCATTTTCCTACCTTAAGGTCTTCCCTGGCCTTCAAGGAAGTAAATGTTTACCTTTAAACTCGAAGAGGAGGTGGGTGAGAGCCAGGATGCTGCAGCTAACCGTGGTCACCGCACCCACAAGGCCAGGATAGATGAGGATGAGGTAGCGCTGCAGGGCCTCTGGAGGCAGAAACCAGGGAGTCTCATGAGGACTGGGACACCAAGGAGAGTACAGGCCACCTATAGGGCCAGGGCAGGGCAGGGTACTCTTTCCACCTCTTCTCCCCCCCCCCGCCCCGCTCTAATTTTTAAAGAGAGAGGGAGATAGGGGAAGGGGGGAGAAAGAGGGAATCAACTTTATTTTTTCATCTGGTTTTTGCCCCTTTGACACTTAGTTGTGTATGGGGTGCTAGAGTTCGAACTTGGGTCCTTTTGTATGCCAGGCAAGCATATCAACTGCTGAGCTACCACTCCAGCCCCTCCACCTTTTCTCTTTGACCAGTGGTTCTGAGGACTGCTCATCTACCTTGCAAGCAGAGAATCCCCCCAGGGCAGCATCGTGTGGGCCTTACCTTCCTGGTTGGAGCCAAACCTCAGGAAAGCATGGCCCATCTCCACCAGCAGGGCAAAAGCGTTCTTCCGGGCACCCACTGACACCTCCTTGGTGCACAGGATCACCTGGCCCAGACAGCCCTGTTAGCATGTACTCCCTGTGCTAGCTACACCGCCTGAAGTACAGGGGCAGGTAAAGGCGCCACATGCCCAGGCAGCAGACTGAGCCCACTCTCACCACCATCACTGCCCCACCCACACTCCAGGGAACCCCCAAAATGCACAGGCACCCCCTCCCACTCCTCACCTCTGGGACAAGGGCAGCAATGAACTCCTCATGCTCTGCTGACAGCTTCTTTACAATATGTATGAGGCACTTCAAACGGGGCTGCGGGCAGGGGGACAACAGTCAGGAGGCGCTCTGTGCCAGCCCCACACCGTGCAAACCTCTCCAGTGGCCCTCCTCCCAGGGTCCTCCCATGGCACAGCTGGCAGCCTGGCACCCTCACCCTCTTGGCAGGTGAGGACGTGCTCCGCAGTGAGTCCAGCAGGGTCTTCTTCAGCTCACTCAGGTGGGTCTGCACAAAGCGGGCCCCAGGGCCCTGGGGGCTGGCACATACCTCCTCTAGCACACGGTAGGCCTTCTTCTGGACCCCATGGGCCTTGCTCTGTGGTCAGCACAAGGAGGACAGGGACAGGTGAGGAAGGGGCTGAGATCTACCCCCACCTTCCAATGATATTCTCAGAGTGTCCACTGTGGCCAGCACTTGAGGGAACTCAGAGAAGAAGTTGCCCTACCCGTCTGGTCTAGAGCTCATGAGGTCTGACAAGAAGCCTGGTGGAGTACGGACAACAAGTGGCTAATTCCTGTGCTGGTCACGGAGGACAGTGGGTGGCAAAGTTATTCCCCTCTCCACCTCTGAACAATGTACAGTATAGCAGCACAGCCTGTGGCCTGCTGCTGTCTTTAGCCCTGAGGTGCGGCAACCCTAACCTGTACTTTCACATCCACCTTCATGTTCCACCCCAGGACACTTGTCATCCTAACTGTTATTAAACCTTGGAGTGGGGACAGCTTTCAGAAGGGTACTGTTGATCTGAATTCTGCAAAGTTGTCAGTCAGTGAATGTTCCAGGCAGAGGAAAGGACACATGCAAAGGTGTGTGTGGCACTTGCTCTTCCTGGGACCCTTAGAGCAGTCACTTGAGGCTGCAGTGTGATTAGGGTGAGGAGGGCTGGGAGGAATGACAGCTGGGCTGGGACGGGCTAGTGAGTGAGCAGCAAAGGGCACGGCCTGATCTACAAGAGACACCTCAGCAGAAGACACCTCACTTCAGTCACCGTGGCACCTATGTTGATGGATGGGCAGGACAGAGTAGAAGGGGAAGCCACTGAAGGAAAAGACAGACAGGACCTGATTTGACAAGCAGCAAAGGATGAAGACATGAAGACAGGCCCCCTTTCCCGGAGCCCCATCTTCCACAGGTGGGCTTATGTGGGGCTCACCTCCAGGTAGGGCCGGATGGTGGAGTACAGCTTGCTGATGGCAGCTTCATCAGCGTGAGGAGCCAAGGCCACAACCAGGTCCAGAACAGACAGTCTGCTCAGGGAAGGAGCAAAAAAAGAATTTGGCAGGGCTGGAGAACGTAGTGGTTACAATGTGGGAGAAGCCAGGGTGAGGACAAGGGGTCCTAAAGAAACTTGTGAAAAATAATCACAGCTAGCACCTAATCAAGCACTCATAATGTACTAGTCACAGCTCCTGGTGCTTTATATATGCCAACTCCTTGGATCCTCAAAGAGTCCTGGGGCTGGAGCAGTGAGTGGCTCAGTGGTTAGAGCGCTTGCCTAGCAAGCACCAGGACCCCAGTATGAACCCCAGCACCACGTATACAACTAAGTGTTGGAGAAACAAAGGCCAGATGAAATATTAAATAAAACTAATTCTTTTTCTCTCTCCCTCTCTCTTAAAATTAAAAAAAAATAAATAAAATCCTATTACAGGTACTATTATACTATTATCATGCCCATTGTACAAATGAGAACTCAGAGGCAGAGAGTCGGTAAATTATCTGTCCAAGGTCACAGTCCATAAATGGTGGAGCTGGGAATTAAACCCAGGCAGTGTATTTCCAGGGTCCTTGTTCCTCCCTAGCAAGCTGAAAGGCTTATTGGGAAGAAGGGACTAGTCCAACCTCTCAACAGAACTGGGGCTTTCAATATCTCAAGATTTCCCCAAAGAATTTCAGAGTAAATACACAGGGCTTCTGCTAGATACACCTCCAGTTCCCTGAGATGCCCAGTTCAAGTGAGGAAGCCTGAACACCTTACCTGGTGAAGTCAGAGCTGGCAGGGTCAAGCACCTTCTCACTGGCTTTCTCCAGGAAACCATTCACCAACTGGCAGCACACAGAGAAGAAAGAAGCAGTAGCAGCAGATCTCAGAGCTGTTTCCCTGCCATTTAGGAGCCTCAGGCACAGCCCAACCCACTGCTATGCATGCTCCCAGTTTCCAGGTGGCAGAGACAGGTGACCCTGTTAGGCGGGGTCTCATCTTTTCCAACCTGCCCAACCCAACAATCTCACCTGAGAGCATTTCTCCCTCTCTCCCACCAGCTCACCTGAGTCTCGGTTATGGCAAGGTAGGTTTTGATGGTTTCCAGCACAGCCCGGCGAGGAGCAGGAGTGTCCCCAGCTGCAAGAGGCTGCCCATACAGGTTGAAGAGGATTGGCAGAAAGTTCTTGGCAAAGCGGCTCACTTCAGCACGGTCAGCCTCTGGCAAAAGGACCAAAGTTTGTGTTGAAGGGACAGGAGCTGACCCCACTCCCCTCAGTGGCCATTGGGGTTGCAGCCCAGAGGTGTGCTTTCAGGAGGTCCTGTGGTAAGACTTGGAACCAGTGGATACGGGGCTGCTTCGTGCCAGAAGAGGCTAGGCTAAGGCCAGCGCACAGAGCAGGTGTTGCAATGGTCTGGGCTCCTGCGCAACTCCTTCCTCAGGGCCGATGACACTGACTGCAAAATGCCACAGGTGTCAGTACCCTGGGAGCAGAGGTGAGTGAACAGGGGCCATTTCTAGCCTCCTGCTAACTTTGAGGGTCTCAGAAGCAGCAGCAGCAGCAGCACAAGAAGTTAACACAGTTCTGCCTGGCAAGTAGACCACAGCAAGCCAGGCGATGGGGCCAGTGACATGCCAACCTCTCACCAGTGCCTGCTGCGTCCCTGGAGCCCACACATACCTGCCTCACAGCTCTTAGTGATGAGTGTGCGCAGGGCTTGGCATACAGTGACCCTTAGGTCTGGGCGCTCGCTGATGGCTGTGCCTAGTGTCCGTGCCAGACCTTTGAAGGAGGCGGCTACATCCGTAGGCCTTGTGCAAAACCCAGGCAGGAGAGTCCAGATCTGAGAAGAGAAAAGGGATGATAAAGAAGAGAATGATACTAACAACCCATGTCGCTATGCTCTCCTCCCCACATGTCCCCTGCAGCTGACCCTTACCTGCCACTGTAGTGTGTCATAGATCTTGGACTCCACGGTGCTGCCTGCCTGGGCCAAATCCATCGCTGAAATGTGTAGCAAAGACAGTGTGACCCTGGGTACCCTCCTGGCCAACAGACCTCATTTTACCAAAACCAAAAGCCCAATGAAGACAGGAAAATGGGTGATTCTCCCTTTCCCATAAATTAAATCATAATACCTATTTATTCTAAAAAATGAGGGTATGGAAAACAGGTGATTGCTCCACAACCTTACTCCCCCAGGGATGGCATCTGTTCCGCATGACTTTCTTATACTTCTTTAAACATATGTATGCTTTATAAGATGTAAACAGGACTGCACTATGTATGTATTGCTCTATAATATGCAATTGTTATGTATTTGGAAACATTCACTGAGTTAATTCTACATGGCAGTCTATAATGCACACACTCTATGTGGTCATTGCATTTAATCCTCACAATGTAATTATCCTGCCCAATTTACCGAGGAGGTGCAGACTCTGGCAAATTAGATAAACTTGCCCAAAGTCACTGAACTGTGCTTCGGCCAAGTTGGAACTTAAATCTAGTCTATTTAAACTGCAATTTACTAGGTCATCTATCCCTATCTACTGGTTTCTCTTTCTTTCTAATGACCATACAGCATCCCAAAGCAGGGCTTTACCAGGCTGATTCAAGCAAAACTCACGGAGGGACATGTAGATTATGTAAGATTCTTTGCTAGTAGAAGCTACACTGCCAGGGCCATCTTTGCATGTATTTAAGTGCATGAGTACTTCTGTCCTAAGGAAATACATGAGTACACAGCAATTTATATAGATGCAAAGAACACTGCCAGGGCTGGGGGTGGGTCTCAGTGATGGAGCATGTGCTTAGTATACACAAGTCCTTGAGTTTAACCCAGCACTCAAAAAAAAAAAAAAAAAAAAAAAGCCAGTGTTTATCGTCCCCCCTACCCCTGCTTTTTCTTTTTAGGTTTTTTATGTGACTTTCCTTGCTCTGACACTTCATTGTGTACGTGGCTGGGGTACAAATCTGCATCCTCACATATGCCAGGCAAGGGCTATACCCACTGAGCCACTGCGCCAGCCCCTGGTCCCTTATTTTTACATACACTAAAAAATTTGAGGGCTGGAGCGGTGGCTCAGTAGTTATGGTACTTGCCTGACATGCGCAAGTACACGGGCTCAAACCCCAGCACCCATGTATACAACTAAGTTTCAGAGCAACAAAAGCCATGTGAAGGGGCTGGAGCGGTGGCTCAGTGGTTTCGGCGCTTGCCTGGCAAGCACAAGGACCCGGGTTCAAACCCCAGCACCACGTACACAACTGAGTGTTGGAGCAACGAAGGCCATGTGAAAAACTAAATAAAGTTGTTTCTCTCTTCCTCTGTCTATCTCACTGTCCCTCTCTCTTTATTTAAAAAAAGAAAAAAAGCCATGTGAAAAACTCAATAAAAATTGATTTTCTGTCTCTCCCTCTTTCACTGTCCTTCTCTCTTTAAAAAAAAAAAAAAAAAAGCAATACGAGGGGGCTGGAGCAGTGGCTCAGCAGTTATGGTGCTTGCCTGGCATATGCAAGGTGCAAGGATGCAGGTTCGTACCCCAGTACCACGTACACAATGAAGTGTCAGAGCAACGAAATCCAAATGAAAAAATAAAGAAAATTCATTCTCCCTCTCACTGTCCTTATCTTTAAAAAAAAAATAAAATAAAAATAAAGCAATATGAGGGCTGGAGCAGTGAGTGGCTCAGCGTTTATGGCGCCTGCCTGGCATGCACGAGGACATGACTTCGAACCCCAGTACCACGTACACAGCGAAGTGTCAGAACAACAAAAGCCATATGAAGAACTAAATAAAATTTGATTCATTTTCTCTCACTGTCCCTAAAGCAATATGAAAGCTAGCTGAGTGCAATGGCACCTGTTTATAATTCCAGTGACTCAGGAGACTGAGGCAGGAGGTTCTTAAGTTTGAGGCCAGTTTCATCAACTTAGCAGGGCCCTAAGCAACTCAGTGAAATCCCCCTAACAAAAGGGGGGGGTGCTGGGAAGTAGTTCAGTGGTAAAGTGCTCCTGGGTTGAATCCCCAGTACCAAAAAAGCAGCACAGTAGAATGGATGGAGCTGTATAAAATTTTACTAACAAAAAGGGCAACAGACAGGAAGGTTTACCAATCCTGCCCTAGAGCCTCAAAATCTAATAAAAACAAAAGCTCCTGGAGCCATCACCAGGCCAAGATACGCAATCCCGTGCTCTGCCTGTTCCTCATGTAGGTCTGAGCCTGCTTAACCCAAGACATTAGTAGCAATATAGAGAAGACCAAGAAAATGATGGGCCAAAAAAAAAAAAAAAAATGTCTCAAAGGAAAGGGAGAGAGTCTGAGGACATACAGTGAGAAGGACCATCCTGGAGGTAATAATCATTTTCAAATACTTAAAAATTCCACTGTTTTTTTGTTTTTGTTTTTAGTACCCAGGATTGAACCCGGGGGCACTTAACCACTGAGCCACATGCCCAGCCCTTTTCTATTTTTGAGACAGGGTCTCAGTAAATTGCTGAGATTGGCAATTTGTGATCTTCCTGCCTCAGCCTCCCAAACCACTGGGATTACAGGTGTGTGCCACCAGCCTGGATCCACTGTTTTTTTGTTTTGTTTTGTTTTGTTTTTTAAAGAAATATAACATATATGGAAGTACATAAATATAAAAGTACATGTAGGAATAAAAGTATATATAGTTGTCCCTCACTATCCACAAAGGATTGGTTCTAGGACCATTATGGATATTACAACTGGCAGAGGCTCAAGTCCCTAATATAAAGCAACATAGTATTTGCCTATAACCTGCAACACCCTCCCAAATATCTCTAGATGACTTAAAATACCTAATAAAATGTAAATAACATGTACAGTTGTGACACTATTGTTCAGGGAATAATGACAAGTAAAAGAAGTTGGTACATGTTCAGTACAGATGCAATTCTTTCCTGAGTATTTCTGGTCTGTACCTAGTTGAACCTGTAAATGCAGAATGCAAAGATACAGAGGGTCCACCATGTACATGGAAACAAATACATAATAAATTCTGAAAAGTTCATCTCAAGGGCTATCATAAGGAAGAAGGCGCAAAGCTGTTTCTTGTGATCTAAGACAGAAGAATAAGACCCAAGTGGTGGCAGCTCACCAGGGCAGAGGCCAATGTCTGCCTCCAGAGAGCAGGGCTCTGTCCCAGGGAGGGAGGCCTGGCCATGCCTCACAGCAAAGCAGAGGATGAGCCCTGCTGGGGAGGGTATTCAAGCACTGGCTGATCAGCTGCTTGACGCAGGGATATTGCTGAATGTCCTGAAGGCTAGTATGCTGGACTGAGCCCTTTCTGACCCCCTCAACTAGAGCTCCTGGACAGTGGGAGGCCTCAGGCTATACACAGGAAAGTACTCTATACCTTTGCTCTTCAGGGTAGTGGCCAGGGGTAAAAAATAGGTAGTGAAGAAACCAAGTCGTGTTTCCCGGACATGGTCCCGGATGACGGGCAGCAGCCAGCTCCGTGGGAAATCCAGTGTTTCTCTGGGAGGAAAAAGGTAAGGACATAGTGTGGAACAGGTGACTGACTGTCTGAAAGCCTCTCTGCATAGACTTCAACAGACACCTCTCCCTGGGGAGAATAAGATGTCTGACTCCAGGCATTCCTACAAGGCCAAATAGGGTCACACTTACTCAGAGCCATCAATTTCCAAAGGCACAGCCTGTAACACCACCTCAGGTCCCATGCTGGTCACCGCAGCCCCCACTGCCTGATCTAAGGCTGCTGTGTGTGGGAAGTGAGGGGAGAGGCGCAGGTCACACAGAGACTGAAGGCACTGGAATAGAGGAACAAGAGGTCATACAGTGACACATGGCCACAAGGCTGGGGGTTTCAATCAGTGGACTAGCATGTAAGTGGCCCTGGGTTCCACCATCAGCAAGTGTGAGTATGAGAGTGCACAAACACAAAATAAATAAATAAAATGTGAAGGTCAGACTGAGGGTGTAACTCAGTAGTGGAGCACTTGCCTAGCACGCAGGAGGCCCAGGGTTCAATCCCTAGCACTATGAAAAATCCAAAAATAACAATAAGATGCAGGTATTTTTTAGGCTCACAAAGTGACTGTAGCTAAACCAGCAAAAAGGTCCCTTCTTTTAAAAAAAATCTGACCTCACTGCAGATCTATGTGGTGAGCAGGGACTAATAACCTAGACCTGGCCAGTCTCCAAAAGGATGGGGCTTAGGGTTGGGGATTTAGCTCAGTGGCAGAGCGCTTGCCTAGCATACGCAAGGCCCCAAGTTCGGCCCTCAGCCCCGAAAAAAACCAAAAAACCAAACCAAACAAAACAAAAAAGGATGGGGTTTGCAGAGCTGGAGTGGTAGCTCAGTGGTTGAAGCGCTTGCCTGGCATGCCTGAAGACCTGAGTTCAAACCCCAACACCACACACACAGCTAAGTATTGTAGAAACAAAGGCCAGATGAATAAACAAATAAAGGTTGATTCTCTCTTTCTCTTTTTTTTTTTTTAAAAAAGGATGAGACGTAGGATTCTGGGCCCAGCTTAAGTGCCACGCTAGAGGACACACATCAGTAACACAATCCGCTGATGTGTCTGATCCTTCCACCAACGCCCAGGATTTTTAAAAATCTGTTTCAATTAACAACAAATTAATGAAAAACTAGGATGTTATACATACAAATGTTGATTGCCAATTTACCTTGAAAAATAGTAGGTCTGACAAGGCAGACCCACACACAACACTTAGTGAATTAGCAGGCACTGAGGAGGCAGAGCTGCACCTTATGGTTCCCCCAGGTTCCCAACTGTGGCTTCCCACTGACCTTGCCGACCTAGTGTAGGAAGTCAAGTTTGCCAACCTGTTTGAGACAGACCCTACTTCCCACAGTGACTCCTTTTTCTAACCAGCAGAGGGAGGAAGTGAGTGAGGAGAGCTCCTGAGGCCAGCAGCTGCTCTGCTGTTGACCAAAGTAGGGGCTCCTACCCTCTCCTGGAGCTGGAATTTGCTCAGGATCCCTGGGTGATTGAGGGTCCTTTAATGGTTTACTCTAGACTCGAATAATCTACCTGGAACTTAAGGCTGTTTAAACATCAACACCATACTCCCTCACTAAACAAAATTTAGAGAATTGAAAATGAAAGATAAGGGCAGGGAAGGAAGAATCACACTGACTCTCTAACTTGCAAACCACCACCTCCAGCCTAGTGAGCAGGGGGGGCTTACCTCCCACCTCTCTTCCTGCACCTCCCTCATTGGTCCAGTCACCTTCCTGGGGACACAATACTGAGCACCTGTCAGCACTACCAGGGTGGGAGTGGGGAGTACAGTGCAGAGGGCAGATGCATGTGCCCCCTCCAGGAGCCTAAGCCCAGGGGCCCAGTATCATTCTCATCAGGCACCAGCAGTCCCCCAGCTCACCTTCTTCATCACTGGATGTGCCTGCCTCCCACACACCTCAAAGAAGACACACAGCAGCTGCAACACGGAGCTCCAGGCAGCGTGAAATTTGTACGTCAGGCCCTCCTCCACCGCCCTACCAGGGAGCAGGCAGTGTTAGGGCCATGATCACATCACCCCATGCCCCAGTCAAGAAAAGTCGATGGCTACAGGTCTCCAGCTGGCCTTTAAGGGAAGCACCCCAGGAAAGGCAAGGAAAACAACTAACAGTTAGGAAATATCCACATTATTCCCTACATTGAGTTTGATTTACACACTCCTAGTGCTTTAAGAAAGATTTGTAAGAAAGTAATGTGTCCCATCCTCAGACGGGGAAACAGGCCCAGAGAGATTAAAGAACTGACAGGGGTCAGTATGGGAAGGGGTATAGCTGTGGGTTAGGTCAATTCCTTGAGATTTCCTGAGACTCTATTCCAGATGGACAAGAAATAGGTCACTGTCTATCACGGAATAGTCACCATAGCACCAAACCATGGAACTGAGCAGACAGTCCCAAAAGAGACACCTAGGATCTCCAGCCCCTTTCCCAGGATTGCTCAGGGGGTGTTGGCACTCAGGTTTCTGCACAGCCCTCATGGAAATCAAAAGTGGCTGTGGCTGTGTCTGTGGCTGTGAATGGCTCCTCTCACAGGTGGGGAGGGCAGCACAACCCATAAGCTCAGCCTGCCACTGGGTGGGTGACCTCCACATTCCCATCCATAAGATGGGGATATTAGTGATCTCCTAGCACCATGAGGATCACTAGTAATTATAGTTACTGAAAGCTTAAAAGCTTAATTAACCATGTGCCAGACACTGTTCTGAGAGCTTTCCTAGAGCTACCTCATTTGGTCTTCGCTTTCCTGCTATTCCTCTTCAGCTGATGAAAGACCCTGAGGTTTAGCGAGTTATGCAGCTAAGAGCTGATTCAAATACAGCTCCATGGTAAGAGCTCCATGGGCAGGGATCCAGGATCCACACTCTCATGCCCCACATTATGGTGCCTCTACCAGTACAGGCACACCTGACATGTAGCAGTGCTCCAACTGGCAGGAGCTGCTCTGGCAAAGGTTAGGCAGGTAGTCTGTCCCAAAGTTCCTAGTGCTAGCACACAGCCCACAGGAAGTGGTGAGTGAAGCACAAGTTATTATATAGAATGTTATATAAGGTGCCCCTCATGCCTTCTGATTTATGGGGGTTTTGGGGATTGAACCCAGGTGCACTCTACCATTGAGCTACATCCCCAGCCCTTTCTAATTTTTATTTTGAGAGGTTCTTGATATTTTCTGAGGCTGGTGTTAAACTTGCAATCCTCATGCCTCAGCCTCCCAAGTAGCTGAGATCACAGCCCTGTGCCACCAGGTCCAGCTCCTCATGCCTTCTTAATATAGACACCATGTGCTCACCTAAACATCTTGGCAATATACTGGGCAGGGCCTGAGGCTGAAGATGTCACAGAGCCGATGTCAGCCATGTGTGGAGCTACACATTCCTTTAGGATCTCCTGTTAAAAAAAAAAAAAAGTCCACAGGCTGTCTGAGCTCTAGACATCCCCTAATAGCACTTATCCCTGCCAATGACTACTTCTGGAAGCTTCTGAGAAGCCTATCTCCCACTGGAGAACTCCCCCAAGATCAAACTGGTGGTCTGCTCTTTGCTTTCTCAGCTGGAGCTGGGGAAGGTGTGGTACCTTTAGGCTCTGGGTGGCAGCTGTCACCACCTGCGAGTGAGGGGAGAGGAGGCAGGTCATCGCAGTTCCAAAAAAGCGAGGGAGGTGGCCCAGCCCCAGGTCCCGCAGCAACCTGGCAAGACAAAAGTATTTTGTAAGGCCTAGGCAACCAAGGCTCAACCTTTAGAGCCCAGGTCCAAAATCAACCACTGACCTCAGGACTCTACAGGGCCCTTCTGGTGAGCCATTTAAAAGAGGTACTGTCATTCAACGAAAAACTACATGTGGTGGAAAATTCAAACAGGTCCTCAGGGTATAGAATGATGTGTGGGTCTTCCTAAATACCCCTTTCTGGCCTGACCCTCAGAGGTACTTCCCAGGGGAAAAATCCAAGGTTAAATTTATTAAATATTCTTCCAGAAATCTTTACACATATACAAACACACAAAATAACTGCTAACCTTTACAAAACAATTACCAACCACTGAAATAACAACATACATTCTTCCGTTTCAACCTTGCAACAACTCCTGAGATATATCCTATTATAATTCTCATCTTATAGATGAGAAAACAGAGACAGAAACAGAAGTCAAGTAACTTGTGCAAGGCCATATAGGTTGGTGTAGTGAGGTCAGGATTCATACCCCAGCAATCTGGGTTCAGTGTATAGATACAAATAATCACACAATATTTACTATTCTTCATCTTGCTCATTCTCAATATATTTTGGTGTTTTTCCATAGACCACATTTCTAATGTCTGTATTTAACCTCTCTCCTACGAGGTACTTAGTTAGTTTAGCTTTTTTGCCAATACCTAATGCTACAACCAACATCCTGAGACATGTCCTGGGCACAACTGTGAGCGTGGTCCTGTAGAATCCTGAGAAGTAATAAATTGGGTGATTTTGCCATTTCTAGCCCTTCCACATGAAAGGTGGTCTGGAGCAAGAAAAAGAACGTGGGCCTTGCTAACCTGCGCTGGAGACCTGTCTGGCTCCTTAGTAGCTGTGTGAAAAGCTACCTCGTGTGGCTTCAGCTTCTGGTTTATAAATCAGGACTAAGAGCTTCCCTTGCAGGAGGTTGTGATCAGTGAGAAGGAACAGTGGATGTGAAGCACTCATGTGCCTGCGCCAGAGGGGGTGTGGGAACCCTTCAAGTCAGGAAAGATAGACCTACAGGGCTTAGAGACACACACTCCAGGCAAATCACCTCCACAAAGGTAATCAAGTGATGACTGTATACTCATTTTACTTCCCAACTTTCTTCCAGAAAAGTGGAATTACTATTAAGTGACCAGGCCTCAACACTAAATGAACGCAAAAACAGAAAGCAGAATCTGGAAACTGGTTGCATAGGACTATGAAACCCAGAGGAAGGAACCATTAGCCTGGTTAGAAAGGGGATAACCCCTAACAAAGAAACTGAGTGCACAGGATGGCACGAGAGTGACAAGGAGCAGCGCTGAACTTGGCTCCACGCAGCAGAACAGTGCTCTCTACTGACTGGTAAATACTTGCCCTACCAAGTGCTTTAAAAAAATAAGAGCTGGTCTCCAGCACTCTTGACAAGGGAAGACCACCAGTCCCCAGGAGGCTGATATGCCTCTCCAGTTTCCAGTTCACATTCTTTCCATCTGTGTTGCAGAGCAGGCAGCCAGGAAGGAGGCCCTTGGACACCCCTCCTCCACCTCATTCCTACCTGACCAGATTGATATGGGCTTTCTCCATGACCTTAAGCCAGGCCAGCAGGGGTTGTAAATCATTCTCGCTGGGAACGTAGTCATATAAGGCCTGGAGGTGAGACAGGGAATTAGCAGAAAATTGAACATGAGCAGTCAGCAGTACCCATGATGGTGACCCCTTACCATCCCCAGCAATATCCTGGTCAGAACTACAGCCCCCTTGGCTATCCCTGCTCCACAATGCCCTCCTAGTTCCAATGCTCTGAAAACACAGCCTCTAGGAACAGGAGTATGGTGCCTCACATGCCCTTTTCCTAGTCTAACAAGAGTCAGCCCTTCTCCGGGGAAATGTATATGAGCACACAAACATTTTGCTAACAATTTGGGGGGATTTATACCCCTTCCTAAAACCCACCTACGGATCTCAGGTTACAGGTCTTGGTTCAAGGTATCTGTGAATACAATGCTAGGCTGAGACAGTTTATGAGATTAACTCGGTTAAGAGTCAGGAGGGGCTGGGGATGTGACTCAAAGGTAGAGCACTTGCCTATTGTGCACAAGGCCTGGAGTGGATCCCTAGTATCACCTCCCTCCAAAAAAGGTGGTGGCGGGGGCCTGGAGCCATAGCTCAGTGGTTACAGCACTTGCCTGGCATGTGCGAGTACATGAGTTCGAACCCCAGCACCACATACATAAAGAAGTCTCAGAGCAATGAAGGCCACATGAAAAACTAAATTAAAAAACGTTTCTCTCTTACTCTCTCTCACTGTCCCTCTCTCTTTAAAAAAAAAAAAAAAAAAAAAGGTAAAGAAGGAGTCAGAAAAAAAAAAAAAAAGAGTCAGGGTCCCAACTCCTGCAAATATGACATTGACTTCAATGGCTGGTCTCCTATCCAAGTGCCTGTCTGTTGGCCTCTTCTACTGGAATAGCTTAGACCATTTCACTCTCACTCTGTAGACAAGCAGCAGGGCCAACACCCTCAGCACAGCCTCCCGAGGGATCCACTGAGCAATCATGCCCTTTCTGTTTCAGGGCTCACCGTGATGATCTGGGCATTGAGCTCTGCTGATAGGGTGCCCAGACAGGGCTTGGCATGGAAGAGGCTGTGGAAGGCCTGCATGGCACAGGCTGTCACCAGCTGGAAAAGATACAACACAGGATTAAAAGGGAAACAAAGGATGCCCTGGATCCCTCAACCTCCTATTCTACCCAATGGAACAGGAGGAAGCCATAGCTCCCTAAACCTTGAACACAACCCCCATACCCAGAGGCTCTCTCATTTTAGTAAGACATGGTGGCAGCTACTGAAATATTTTTGAACAATTTAGGGGCTGGGGGGTATAGCTCAGTGGTAGAGCAAGACTTAACATGTACAAAGCCCTGGGTTTGATCCCCAGCACTACAAAAAATAAAACCAAACCAATCCAAATCTTTAAACAATGACAATGGAGAAATATGAATAAACTATTTACTAAAACTAAAAATGTCAGCCTGGGGTGTAGCTCAGTAACAGAGCACTTGCTTAACAACAAGCATGAGACTCTGGGTTTGAATCTGAACACCATGCACACAAAAAAACAAAGAAGACTACAAATGGCCTGCATAACATAACTACAGCTATACTTATATTTTCTGATGTTTATTTATCCAAAGAGGACACATCTGAAAGGATACTCTACTTCCTTAGGAAATAAGAGTTGGGGAAAAGATTTTTTTAAACAAAAATATTTTAAGTTGGGTGCAGTGGTGCACACCTGTAACCCCAGTGACTCAGAAAGCTGAGCCATTCTCAGCAACTTAGTGAGACCCTGTCCCAAAATAAAATATAAAAATGGCTGGGAATATGGCTCAGTGGTTAAGGGCTCTTGGGTTTAAAAAAAAACAAAAAAACAAAAAAAAACCCTGTGGTACTTTACCACTAAATTATATCCACAGTCTTTTTACGATTATTATTTTACTTTAAGACAGGATCTTCCTAAATTGCTGAGGCTGGCCTAGAACTTGCAATCCTCATGTCTCAGCCTCCCAAATTGCTGGGATTATAAATTTGTGCCACTACACCAGGCTTACTTTTTACTTTATGTATTTCAAGAAATTTCCCCCTCTTTAAACAATGATCATGTTATTAATAAACACATATATGAATGAACAGTATGAAAGAATACACATGGATCAACATAATTGTGCCAGGCTGGTGGAACACAGGGTATCATTCCTTTTTCTTTTTCTTTAGACTAAGGATTGAACCCAGAGGTGCTTAACCACGGAGCCTCATCCTCAACCCTTTTTTATTTTTTATTTTGAAACAAGATCTGAATTACTCAGAGCCTTGCTAAATTGCTGAGGCTGGCTTTGAACTTGTATTTCTCCTGCCTCAGCCTCCCAAGATACTGGGATTATAGGCATGTGCCACCGTGCCTGGCTTCATTTCTAACTCTGTAAAGCTGCTATGCTGGGCTGGCACAGTGGCTCAGCAGTTATGGCCCTTGCCTAGCATGCACAAGGACACAGGTTCAAATCCCAGCACCACATACACAATGATGTGTTGGAGCAACAAAAGCCACATGAAAAACTAAATAAAAATTGATTCTCTCTCTCATTGTCCCTCTCTCTTTAAAACAAACAAACATACAAAGAAAAAGCTGCTACACTGACATGTTAGTAAATAAGCAAGAATAAAAAAAAAAGGTATAGAGTAGATAACTATGACTCTGGATGGAGAAGAGCTAGAGGGGAAAGAATGGGGAGGTGATGTTTTACAAATCCCAATACTGAGTCAAACTCATCTGACCTGATCTCTGAGGTGAGTTTCCAACTGTACCAGGACTCTGAGATGGCCCAGCCTATCCCAACTCTATGGATGACATGCTGTCTTTAGTTTTAGCATAAGAGTAGGTCAGGGCAAGGAGACCCCAGGTCCTGCTTTTTTGGGGGGGCAGGAGCAAGGTCTCAGTAGGCCCAGGATGGCTTTGAACTCCTGGGTTCAGTAAATCCTCCTGCCTCAGCCTCCTGAGTAACTGAGACTATAGGAACATGCCACCACACCTGGGCCCAGGTCTTGCTTTTTGCCTAACCAGTGAACTCCCCAAATGCTACCACCATATACCCTCCTTCCTTCCTGTAGCCTGAGCTCACCACATGGCTCAAGGTCATGACCCGGAGGAGAGTCTCACTACAGTTCTTCACCAAGCCTTCCGGGAAACAAGGCAGCATATCCTTCAGCAGCGTCAGCATGTGCAGAGTAGTGGTGGCCTCCTTGGAGCCTGGCAAACCAAGGGAGATTTTTATTATCAGTTCTCCTCCAGTGGCCATCTCTTCCACCACTTCCCATCCACCTGCCCTCAGCCTGGCTTCCCACCTCCAGACTTCTCAATCTCCTGGATGCAGAACTTGGCAGTAGAAACAGCAGCAGGATGATGGGCAGGGGCCTTTTCACCAAACATGAATTCACTACCTTTGAGGACTGAGCACACTCCATGCTGGGCAGCCTTCCGGATCTGAGGGACAAGCAAAGGGCAGACAAGGCCAATCCACATCATGCCAACATCTTAGGTAGCTGGCATAATCATAACCAAATTTTGTTTTGTTTGCAGTACTGGGGATGGAACCCAGGGTCTTATGCATGCTAAGCAAGCACCCTGCCATTGAGCTACACTCCCAGTCTTACTTCTTTTGAAATAGGATCTTGCTAAGCTCTCCAGATTGGTCTCAAATTTGTCATCATCCTGTCTCTGCCTCCCAGGTAGCTGGGATCAAAGGCGTGTGCCACCATACCTGGCTCAACACCTACTATATACCCAATGCTAAACCAGGGCTTACTTGTGTTCAGACTCCTAAGCTCTCTACTAAGTCACCAAATGGCCCTCAGAATGCCCAATTACTGCTCTGTTATGTGTGTTCTCACCTTTCAGACAGACATTTAGTCATTCAATCATCTAGTAAATCCTGAGCGTCACCCAGTCAGGCACTGCTCTAGATGTGAGCAAACCAGCAGTGAACAGGACAAACAAATCAAACTCTACTGAGAGGCAGAAGAAATGAATAGGGCTGGGGATGTGGCTCAATGGTAGAGCCACTACCTGGCAAGCATGAAGCCCTGGGTTCCATCCCCAGCACCACAAAATACAACACAACAAAAGAGGAAACATTACACTATGTGCATGTATAAAATATACCACAGTGAATTTCACCTTTAAGTGTATCTATAGAGGACCAACCAAAAATATATAAATAAGTGGAAGGTAAAAAGTGAGTGAAAAAAGGACACACATACACATCAGAAGAGGAAAAGTACTTTGAAGGTAATAAAAGGGGAATCAGGAAAGTGTCACTCCAGTGAAGTGACACTTCAGCAGAGACCTAAAGGTGGTGAGGGAAAGATCATGTGAACACATAGGTAAGGAGGCATGAGACTCCCTGGGCTAACGGTGATTCGCACAGTGAGGGACTGGATGACAGTAATTACCATTCTATGTTCCCTGCCCTGAACTTCTGGAGGAAACAGGGAGGGGAACCAGCACTTACTGAGCACCTGCTCATAAGCCAGGAACTGTACCAGGCCAGAGAAGCACTGGAGATTCCCCATGACCTATAGCAAGGCTGGGATTATTATCCCTATTTTAGAAGCGAAGGTTTAAAGACATTTAAGTAACTTGTCCAAGGTGACATCACAGTGGTGACTCCAAAACCCCTCTATCTCTAGAGTGTTATCCTTCCTGCCAAAGTAAACAGATATGTTGTGAGACTGTTGTGTCAACAGGTCACTGACTGAAGAGGCACCAGAGAAACTCAGAAGTGCATGACAGTGAAGCTCCTGTGGAGGAGGGGCTGCCCCTCACTTTCCACATCTACGCAGTTGACTAGGAGGCAGTAAGTAGCTCCTCAGGGCCTCCCCGTCAACATCCTCAGAGAGGCTAGCTTCCCTCCCCATTCTCAGGGGGCCTAGCCATCTCACCTTGGGCTTGGCATGCACAGTAAAGCTCAGCAGCCCATGGTACACCTGAAGGGTCACAGGGTAGCCCCAGGCTTCCAAGTCTTGCTTCCGTAGAAGGGTGGCCAGGCAGGAAAGGACCTTAAAAAGAAAGTCAGATTCTCACCAACTCTGGAAAATGCAAAAGAGATCTGCCTGAGGATCCATGGAGGCCTAAACACCTCCCAGGGAACAGCTACATTTCAACCAAATCCAATGGGCTCTGGAAGACACAGACACTAACCCATCGGAGGGCAGAGGTGGAACCACTGCTGGCCTGGGCAGACATGATGTCCATGAAGGCTTTGGAGGTATCAGAGAACTTCTTAATGAGTACAGGACTGGGCACACTGTAGGGAGAACAGAGAAGGTCACCCCAGAGGGGCCTCAGAAAAACAGTTGGTGTGGGCCTTGGAGTGCAAAGGAGGAAGCTGAACTGAGGGAAGGACACTGCTGGCCCAGCCTCTTAGTGGGCTGATAAGAGTCAAACTTACTTACACTCAGTTCAATGTTCTTTCCATATGCCTGAGCTCCCAGCTTCCCTCACCTTCCCCACCACCCACAAGATGGACTGCCATAAACTCACGATAATCCTTCTGCCCCCTCCCCGACTACAGATCTTCACAGTCTGGTGCCAACATCCCAGCCCATTCCTCCCGCCCCTCACTGCTCCAAGGTTACCCCCTCCACAGGTACACCATTCAGTCCATGGTGTGACAGTCCAAGCCAAACCCAGAGCCCAGTGTCATAGAATGCTACCAGATATTCCAGCATCTTCTTAACATTCTGATTTTATTTTTAAATTTCTGATGGTGCTAAAATCCACACCCATAAATTTATCTTAACCACTTTGGAGTGTAAAGTTATTTTAAGTATGTTCACATTATTTGCAACCAATCTCCAAAGCACTTTCATCTTAAAAATCAAGTACCTTCCCTTCCCCCTCCACAAAGAGACCTGGTGTTCAAACAGGAATTGGGACTCACCGCTTCAGGACAAGGTTCAGTAGGTAAGCAACAGCAGCCAGTGACTCTGGGGACTCCACTGCTTCCATCGTTGTCATCTAGGGCCAGATCAAGAGAGTGAATGGGAAGTGTCACACTATATACAGAAAAGCAAGAGGGAGGAGCCGCATGTCCAACAGAGTGGTTATAACCCAGAACCATGGTTTCAGAAGATCAAATACCATCCTGCCACTGTGTAACTTTGGCCTAGTATCCTAACCTATTTGTGACTCAGTTTGTTCATTTGTAAAATAGAGATGAGAATAAAGTCAGTTGGAAGTATTTCAGTTAATGACAGACCACGTACAGGAGAGTGGTCCCAAAAGATTATATCACTGAGTGACGCTGTAGCTGTCTTAGTTTGTATAAGTACACTCCATGATGTTCACACATGCTGAAATTGTCTAGCAATAGTTTTTTTTTTTTTTTAAAGAAAGAGGGACAGTGAGAGAGAGAGAGAGATAAAGAGAGAATCAATTTTAATTAGTTTTTTATGTGACTTTCGTTCCTCCAACACTTGGTTGTGTACGTGGTGCTGGGGTTCGAACTCGCGTACTCGCGCATGCTAGGCAAGCGCCGTAACCGCTGAGCCACGGCTCCAGCTCCTAGCAACAGTTTTCAGAAGGCATCCCTGTTGTTAAGTGACACATGACTGTTCTACATGCCTTATAAGTTGTGAGGTTTAACTGAATTGATAATGTAAAGTATTATTACTGCACCCCCAAGGTGCACCCACTTACCAGAGCAGCAAAGTACTCAGTCTCCGTCTCCTTTCCTCCCTGGGAGCGAATCACCTCGGTGACAGCAGCCAGAACTGCGCAGATCTGCAAGAGGAAGAAGGCACCTGTGACATATCTGGAACCTATTCCCACCTGGGCTTCCCTTTCTTTTCTCCTTCACGAATTACTCTCCTCGGGCTGGAGCGGTGGCTCAGCAGTTACGCCACCTACCTGGCATGCAGGAGGACACGGGTTCATAACCCTAGCACCATGTTGGAGCAACGAAAGCCACACGATAAACTAAATAAAATTGATTCTCTTTCTCACTGTCCCTTTCTTTTGTTCTCTCTCTCTCTCTTTTTTTTTTTTTTTTTTAAGGCAGAGGGATAGTGAGAGAGAGAGAGACAGAATCAATTTTTATTTAGTTTTTCATGTAACTTTCATTGCTCAGACACCTCATTGTATACATAGTGCTGGGGTTTGAACTTGTGTCCTTGCGTATCCAGGCAAGTGCTGTAACCACCGAGCCACCACTCTAGCCTATCCCTCTCTCTTTAAAAAAGAGAAGGAAAAAAAAAAAAAAAGTGCTGGGCATGTGTCTCAGTTAAGTACCCTGGGTCCAATCACTGGTACATAATAATAATAATAATAATAATAATAATAATAATAATATACTATTACTTGATAATGACAGATTCAAATGCTGTATAGTCAATGAAAAGAGCAAAGAACAATTATGCCCTTTAACTTAGAAATACTATTCGGTGGGGAAAAAGGTTGGAGAACAATGGACATAAAATATAATCATATTTTGGTAAATCCAAATAACAAAATATGGGTTTAAAAATATATTTAAAAAATCTAGAACATTTTTATATGATCATGGGGAACTGTGCTAAGATTCCTGGGGGATATAGGGAGGAGGATAAGGAGGGGAGAAGGGAATAGGAATGACATCAAGGTGACCAGAGGGAGGTAGTATGGGTGAATCTAATCCAACGGGAACCTCCAACTTCCACAAGAAGTCCAATTAACCTGGAGCTTAAGTAAAGTGAAACAT
>PVKS010022849.1:0-33162 GCA_004027875.1 Aplodontia rufa
CAATCCCTATCAAAACAGCAAAGACATTTTTAACCAACTAAAAAAAAAAAATCTTAAAACTCATGTGAAGGGTCTAATGTCACTCTTCTGCATGTGGAAACCTGATTTCCCTAGCACACTTTATTGATGAAAATGTACTTTCCCCATTGCATATATTTGGCACATTTTTTTGAAAATCATTTGGCTGTAAGAGCGTGGATTTATTTCCTGACTGTTTATTCTGTTCCACTGGTCTATGAGCTTATTTATATGCCAGTGCAATGCTGTTTGGGCTATTAGAACTTTGTAGTATAGTTTAAAGTCAGGTAATGTGAAACCTCTAGCTTTGTTGTTAGGGTGTGTGTGTGTTGTTGTTGTTGTTGTTGTTATTGTTTACTCAAGATGACATTCACTATTTTGGGTCTCTTCTTTCTGGTTCCATATGAATTTTAGAACTGTTTAGGATGGCTTGGATTTTTTTTATAAAACCCCAAAAGCACAGACAACAAAAATTAAAATAGACAAATAGGACTACATCTAATTAAGGAGCTTCTGCACAGCAAAGGAAAAAACAGAATGAAGCAATGACCTGCAGAATTGGAGACTCATTAGAATTAGAATCCAGAGCAATGAGACAATGTGCCTTGCTTAGAATTCTCAGTCTTCACTGCAAAAAATCTAAAGGACTGTGCTCCACTCCATCCATACAGTTCTCAGTGCCACCAGTGGGCAGGAGTGCCACCTGCCTTTCCAGGCATCGTTCTGTCCATCTCACCTCTACTGTGGCACATGGAGGGTGTATCTTTCCACAAATACGCACTCCTAGCTATTGCGACAATCACACACCATTTTAGTCACTCTCTCCTGACCATGTTTCTGATTCTTCACTCTTAAATGTGGGGATGATCTAAGGGGTATAAAATAACTTAATAGCTTAATATTTTTAAGATCATACCAAATTAAGTTATCCAAAAGCATAAATGGTCAAATTCACAGAAATTTACTTATATGATGCCTATATCTGATTAATTAATAGGAGATGAAAATTTGTAATATTGAAAAGACCAAGAAAAAGATATGGCTTAAAACAGAATTGTGACATCATAAAAATGTAAATGAAGCTGTCTCCCCTCTGAGTATGTTCTCTATTCTCCCTTGAATGTGTAGTCTTTGCCTTACCCCAGAAGCTTCTAACTATCAAAGAAAGTCCACATTCTCCATTAAATGTGCCTCTGCTTCCCTTAATAAACCTCTGTCTCTGGGGGAAAATGGTAAAGGAATATTTGATAACCTAGGAAACTTCAGTATCCTCAGTGGTGCTCCAAGTGCCTCGACCTCTTCCATAACCCCAGGCATATGAGGGTGAGGCTCTGCATCCTCCAATGCCTTTATCATGTTCTCTGCTTCAGCTCTCGCTTAGCAATCTTTAAAACTGCATCTATGTGTCTGAGCCCCCATATACCCTCCAAGAAGAGGATGTAGGAAGATGTGTCCTACACAAGAGCTGGGGTTAGATGGTGATGCATCCATATTCCTCCATACAGCTCTGAGCTTCTTAAGGATGTGAATGATATACAGGAAGCATCTTTGCACCTGTTGGAGGGAGAAAAGGAGCAAGGAGAAAAGAAAGACTAAAGGAAGAAAATAAAAATTAAAGTCCAGAGCAAAGAAGAGTCATGGATTAGAAGAAGTAATATGAAATGGCCTTTCAACCTTTACATATTTGAACAAGACTCAGATAAACTACAATCAACGTATAATACGAAAACACACGCATGACATAGTGTTATGGTCTGAATGTTAGGTGTCCCCCAAGAGCTCACGATGCAAGAAGGCTTAGAGGTGAAATGATTAGATTATGAGAGCTTTACCCCACTCAGTGAATCAATCCCCTGATAGGACTGCACTGGGTAATAACTGAAAGCAGGTAGGATGTGGCTGGAGGAGGCAGGTCACAGGCGGCGTGCCTTTGGACTGTGCATTTTGTCTGTGAGAAGAACTCTCTCTCTCTCTCTCTGCTTCTTGGTGGCCATGTCCTGACCTGTTTTCATTAGGGTCTGCTTTTAAATCAGTCTGTCACTTTGTATTTGACCCATTAACAGTTTGGACATCTAACTTAATACACAAAATCTACTTGGCTAAGTGTGTACACAATTAAGATAAGCAATTTGAGATATCTCTTATAATCAAAATTGATAGGTTCCTGAAGTTCCCATAAATTTAAGATTTCTTGCACACAAACCTCTGGAATCTCCCTCTTTGGCATCTTTCTGCCATCCTGTTGCTGGGTGACATGTTCCATCATGATGTGCTGCAAAACATCAGGAAGGAGGTTGCATGATGCACTGGTGTGAGAGTGTCTCTGCACTTCAGTCCACAAACAGTTTTGTAAAATGCAAGAGGTTCTGTTCATTCCACCTGGTGGAACCCCAACTCAGTCAGAGGGCATCCCACATGAGCCCAGGTGACGAGCAGAGCTCTGTGAGTCACTGTGCAGATTTTCAGGTCTTGGATGAAAGGACTGTGGACACCTGGGTCCTATAAACCAAGACTTTATGAGGACTAGCCAAGGCCTTTTCTCAACCCAGCTCACTGTATCAGTCGGGGTTCTCTGGAGAACTAATAGAATGTACATCTACATATATGTGCATATATGCGTGTGTATGTGTGCATATACATATGTGTGGTCATCCTTGATATCCACAGGGGATTTATTTCAGAACCCCTCTTACATACCAAAATCCAAGGATGCTAAAGACCATTATACAAAATGATATAACGTTGCATGTGACCTACACACATCATCTCGTGGACTTTGATTACTCTCTAGATTACTTATAATACTAATACAATGTAAATGCTGTGCAAACCATTGTTGTATTGTTTAGGAAATATTAAGTAGAAAGAGAAAAACCAGGGGCTGGAGCAGTGGCTTGGTGGTTACAGCACTTGCCTGGCATGTACATAGGTTCAAACCCCAGCACCCACATACACAACTAAACGTCAGAGCAACAAAAATCATGTGAAAAACTAAATAAAAATTGATTCTCTCTCTCTCTCTCTCTCTCTCTCTCTCTCACACACACACACACACACACACACTGTCCTTCTCTCTTAAAAAGAAAGAAAAACTGTGTGGCCAGACTCAGTGGTGCACACCTGTAATCCCAGTTACTCAGGAGGTTGCAGCAGGAGGATCACAAGTTTGAAGGCAATCTTGGCAACTTAAGGAGACTCTGTTCTCAAAATAAAAAATTGAATAAAATAAAAAGGCCCAGAGATGTAGCTCAGTGATGGAGCCCCTGTGTAAGCATATATATGACCCTGGGCTCAATCCTAGTATGGAAAAAAAAAGTAGTTTATACATATTCAGCGTAGTCATGACTCAATTACTTATTTACTATTATTTATTTTTAAGGAGAGGGATAGAGAGAAAGGGAAAGTTAATTTTATTTTTCATCCATTTTTATGACACTTAATTATGTATGTGGTGCTGGGGTTCAAACCTGGGTCCTTATGCATGCCAGGCAAGCACTCTACCATCGAGCTACCACTCCAGCCCACAATTCATTTATTTTTCTAAATACTTTTGATGCACAGTTGGTTGAATCTGAATATGCATAACCTAAACATACAGAGACCTTACTATAAATACATGTGCACATAAATAAATTTATTATGAGAAATTAACTCACATCATTATGGAAGCTTACAAGTCCCATGATCTGCAGTCTGTAAGTTAGAGACCCAAGAAACCTTCTGGTGTAACTCTTTGTCCAAATCCCAAAGCCGGAGAGCCTGATAGACTGAGGGTGTGAATCTGTCTGGGTGCAGTGAGGCAGGAAAATGGGACTAATTCTTCTTTCCTCTGTTTTTTGTTCTACTTGAACCCTCAAGGTACTGGGTGATGGCACCCATGCTGGGAATGGCATTTACTTTATGAAGTCCACTAGTGCAAATGCTGATCTCATCCAAAAACACCCTAACAGACACACCCGGAAATAATGCCTAATCTGGGCACCTATGGCCACTTAAGGTGACACAGACAATTCACCATTAGTCTTACCCAGTGCTCATTCCAGGCCCCTGAGAAAGCAGACCCTAATGAACACAGCAGGTGGGGCGAGTCAGCCCTCCCAGGATTTTGACAAAGTAAATGAATCCCCCTTTCTTATTTCTTTGTTATGATTTTATCTCTCTTTGCCGGACTTCTTTAGAGGAGACCAAAGCCTTTGTTCTTTGCTAATGTTGACTTAGTACTCAATTAAGAGACGGCCCACAAGGTTGAGCACTATCTGAGGGCCACAGAGGTCATCCCCCTGAAGGGTAGCCAGAGAGGTGAGCACCCGGCAGAATAAGCCCCGCCTGGGTCCTGTAGTCCCTCTGCCCTGGGCTGGGGACATCAATCATAAGGAGAGTGCCTAGAAAGAAGGGTGAGCACGAAGACTCATCACAGAGAAAAAACTGCAGTAGGAAAGGCAGGCACTGTAACCTATGTCTGCCTCATTGTAGGAGAAGCAAGAGGCCAAGAAGGAAAACCTGGGGTTTGGAAGACGAACCAGACCAGCTTAGGGCCTGTAGGTTGAAGACCACCCATATTGCTTTTTTTATGTCCTGCCTGAAAAACATAAAAGCAGTGAATGGACAAGTTATCAAAGAACAAATGCTAAGAGTGAGCACATTGCTTGGATTAAGATCATTTTAGTTAAGAGTCTAGGAGTGATGTGAACGGCTTGGACCCACAACGAAGGGAAGGCACTCTACTATGTGAGGCAGCATCCACTATTTATCGTATGTGTGTTAGGGGTGAAAACTGAGAGGCTTCTGTAGTTCCTTCTGGGGTTTGGCCTGAGCCCCACCACACACACACACACACACACACACACACACACACACGTTGGTGAGAGACAGAGTTCATTTCCCAGCATGGAAGCTGGACAAGCCGTGCAGCTCAGCTAACATGGCAGACTATGCACATTTCAAGTGACAGATGGCATGTGCCCCGATCTGCCCTGGGCTGGCAGTTCTCTAGTAGGGGCCTCTTCACTCTGTATAGAAGATAGCACAAGTAAATCCCTGCTGTCAGGGGGACATGATGTGCCCATAAAGGCCAGCTCCTCGGGAGGAATTCCTCTTTCACTCTGCGTGTTTTCATTAAAACTCCATTGCACTGGGAGATCCATTTGTCTGGCTACCACCTTGTCAAGATAAGAAGAGTGAAGGGTTGTGTATGACTGAGAGAGAGGAAAAGAGAATGGGGCAGGGAAGAGAAAGGAGAAAAGGGAAAGAGAGGAGCCCTAACACCTACAATCCCATCCATTCGGAAAGGAGCCCAATTCCCTGGGCTTCTCCCTCCCTCCAGCTACGTGAGCCAGCAAACTTCTCCCCAAATCCCCCTCCCTGCCCCCAGATTTTCCGTAGCAGCTGAGTGCAGGCTCATCAGCATGTCCACACCAGGTGTTTTCTGTTCTTTCTCTGGAAAGTAACCCAACCCCTTCCCCACCTGGTGAACCTAATCACAGCTGTCACCACAACCAGAGTCTATTTTTCCCCAAGAAAATGACAAGATAAAAATCAGGATGAACAAAAGAAGGACAAGCCTTAGAGAACCTTAAATAAAATTTCCCTTGAAGTGACTTTCTGCAGCTGTAAATGTGCCCTGAAATTTTGCAGGACAACAGAAAAACAAGAGGAAAATGACCTCAGTGGACATCACAGACATTTCGAAGAAACCAGAGAAAAGTCCACATTCAGTTGCCTGAGAGAAAGTGTTTCTTCTTTGTGACACAAGTTCTGCACAAAGAATAGCATATAACTTTTTTTTCTAAATTGTCGTAGACAAATATCTTTATGGGACTTCAGTTCCCGAAGCATAGGCAGAGATTCCTGGTCTGAGACTGCCATCTGCTGGAAGGATGTAGATAGAGGCCTCTGCTTTCATTGTGTTTTGTTTTGAATTCTATGGAGCAGATCTTGGGGTAGGTGGGTTTTGATTACTGCCAAATGGTGTGGCCTTGGCATTGATTGTCAATGAAATTGACATTGCTAGCACAAACATAATGAATCAGTTGTGGGGTGATTGCTTTCCCCTACCTTAGTTTTTGGTAGGATAAGTCTGCCTTACTTGATAAACTAGGAAATTTAAGGCTCAGAGAGGCCAAACCACAAATCCAAAGTTGCCAAGCTAATAAGTGATTGACCTTGGACTGATTCTGTGAATTGTTGAATCCAAAACCCAAGACCCTAGCTCCATACTAGGTCAGAGGCAATAAAAAGGGCGATGTTGAAGGATCTTAGCAAGGGAGAAAGTGAACTGCCTGAAGTGGGGCAATGGGAAAGGGAAAGGAAGAGAAAGAGAACAGGGAAAGGCTGGTGAGGGAACCTGGAGACTCCAAACGCCATCCTCAACGGAATGGCTCAGGTTGAATTCAAAACCCTCATACAGACTCACAGTTGCCAGGGCAGAGGAAAGAGGGCGGATGGAGATCACAGGTACAGACACGGAGCACCCTTGCCAGAAAGAGGGCTCCTTGGGCTGTGAAATGGAGTAACCAGCGCATCACAGCCACAGGTTCAGCCACAGTTTCTCGAGTCTGTGACATAAAGATTAACTGGCTATTGAAGAAGAAACCCAGAAGTTGAACATGGAAGTCAGAAAGATTCCTCCCTTGGTCTTTATGCAGAAATCACAGGGCAGGGCAGTCACACCACACATCACAGTGTGTCCACGCCTGTGATGAGGACAGTAATGCGTTTAAGTGGTTTGCCTGCAATGTCCACTAAATGATAGGAACATTCAGAGAAGGAACTAAAAAATATAAAAATAAAAAGCACATGGCACATGGTCCCCCAGAGCTCTTGATGAACCACATCATTCTAACCAATGGCAGGAAGCATACCATCACCATGACCTTTCTTTCTGCACATCCTGGTCAGTGTGCAGCAGCTCTGAGTTGGACCTTTTACCTTCTGAGAAGAAGCTAATGAGGAGCCCAGGCAGACATTCTATGCTTCCATATTTAGAGGTGCTGGAGAATGGGGAGGTCCATGTGGCCAGGCCACCCCTTCTACTTACAACTAGAAGAATCTCAGTAAACTGTGTCTTGAAAGCATAATTTGTGAGAGGTAGCTATAGTGGAAGAAAAATAATGAAGGGCCAAGCCTCATTTTCCCCATCATCAAATTTAAAAAGTAGCCTATATCAATGACCTTTAATTCTGCTCTCAATCCGGCTTCCAGTTATGTCTCCACCCAGCTGATAATTCCCACCAAGAAGAACAGCTGCTTCCCAAATGCAGTACATAGCTGAATACACGGATGGATTTTCTCTGCAAATGACTGCCACGTCTGGCCTGACAGTGTGTCCACGCCTGGGTTCTATCTGCACTCTTCCAGGGCCCATATAGAAGAGAAGGTAAATGTCCCCTGCCCTAGGAATAGCACACTGTGCCCACCCTTGCTCCCCGACCTGCTTTCCAAATTTGGCATTTCTACTGATTCATGTGAGCTAATCCCAAAGGACTCTATTTATAACTTTCAAATATTGGCGCATGAGCTGCGTCCAGCTTGCCAGGTACTTTCTGAAGGAGAACATCATACAGCTCTATCTTGCTGGCTTCTCTTCCCCTCTTCCTCCCCTTCCCTCCCTCTTTGTGTTTGTCTCCCCCACTCCTCCATCTGTGTATCTGCACATCAGTTCCTTTGCTGGAAAGTGAGAACAAAAAGACCAATGCAAATAACATCTTCAACTAAAGCTATTCCAAATTGGAAGAGAGAAACTCTCCAGGCAGAATTTGAGACACTGGGGAAAATATTTCATGATTGCCAACTTTGTTCTAACTCAACATCTTCAAAAACCTTTTGTTCAAGAATTGACCCTTATTTAATATGTGTTCAGTTATAACATTCTGGTGTCCAACAAGCAGGTTTTAAAAAGCTTAGACATGTCCTTAACTTTATTTGCACTGGGGCACAGATGACATTCGTGAGTAACACAACACACCCGTGAAAGTCTGCCTGTGAGTAAGCATGCCTCACAGGTCCTCCTGCCTGGAGGTGGGGACCACAATCACAGAGACATTAGGCAGGCAGAGAGGCAGGTGGTAGCCCAAGAGTGATAAGCTCAGCATCTCAGGGTCCCCAGAGTGGTGTGGGATCCCACTGATGGGGTGCCAGCAGGGACCAGAGATGGGAGCTGAGTGCCCTGTGGCAGGTGAGGTGAGATGACTTCTGCTTAGCGAGAGGAGGAAACTTCTCCTCTTCTTCAGGATTACTTTTCAGAGGAACATACAAGTGGGAGCACTTGCAGAGCATAACCCTGTACCTATATCCTGTCATAGAATGTTGATGTAAGGCCAAAACAGAGAGCTCTGTCCATCATGCTGGCAGCCAGGGACACACAGGGAGCCTGGGCGTCTCTGTGACCACCCTCCTTCTCTGCAGCCACTGGTTCCTCTAGGTGCCGGAGCACACAGAGCTCATGCCCAGGAGCACTGTACAAGCTCCTCCTCTGCCCTGAATGCTCTCTGCCTGCCATTTTCATTGACAGCTGTTTTGATCCCCACCGGTGTCCTGTGATATGACTTTATCCTTCTTGTTGGACCAATCACTACCAGAAATCATGTGTTTAAGTGTTTAATGTGTCATTGTCCCCACTAAAATGAAAACCTTAGGATGGAAGAGAGTCTTTCCCATCCATCATTATCCCCAGTCCTTCCAGTATTACTCAGTCATGAATATTTGTTGAATAAACCATGCCCTTGATTTATACTAGCTATAGCCAGTTCTCTTTATATGTCACTTCTGTATCCCCAGATTCAACCAATCCAATTGCAGATAGAACATATTCAAGGATTGCATCTGCAGTGAATGTGCATAGATCTTTTCTTGTTATTATTCCCTAAGCAATACAAAGCATTTGCATTATCTCAGCATAAGTCATCTAGAGATGATTTACAGAATAAGAGTGAGGGATAATAGAAAGGAGGGACAGAGAAAAGTTGGTCCATGAGTTTTAAGCTGCAGCTAGGAAGGAGCAGAAGTTCTGGTATGCTGTTGCATAGTAGGGTGACTATAGCTGGTAATAACATGTGATATATCTCAGAGATGAAAGAAAGAATTTTGAATGCTTTTGCTATAAATGATAAATATTGAGAAGATAGATACATTTAACCTATTGATACAATGCATACATGCATCAATATGTCACATGGTACCCCACTAATATGTGCCATTTCTGTGTTTTTACATATCAGTTAAAAATAAATTTAATTTTTAAAAAAGTGTATGGGAGGGACTGGAGTGGTGGCTCAGAGGTTAAGGTGCTTGCCTGGCATGCACAAGGACCCAATTTCAAACCCCAGACCACATACACAACAAAGTGTCTGAGGAATGAAAGTCACATGGAAAGCTAAATAAAAATTACTTCTCTCTCTCTCTCTTTCTTGCTCTCTCTCTTTCTCTCCCCCCCCCCCTTCTAAAAAAAAGTATATGGGAGGAGGCACCTATTCATTTACTACATCATTTTATGCAAGGAATTTGAGCATCCTCAGAGGGTCCTGGAACCAATCCTCCACAGACAAAAAGGAACAACTGTACTATGTATTAAGTATCTATTGTGGTGTAAGAAAGTTGACGAACTTTAGTAGAAGCTCTCAATATAATTCTGTGGGATAAGACCCTCCCAGCCAGCTTCTGTCAAGCTGGAATGTCAGAGTTAATATTGGCAAATTCAGTAGTGGTAACTTCATAAGAAAAAAAAAAGGTGCCCAGTTAGGGTGATCCCATGGCCCATCAGGTCAGAGAAGCAGTGGGAGTGGAGAGGTGGGTTAGCATCAGGTATCAGGTAAGGAGGCTGCAGGAGGTCAAAAGTCAGTTCCTTTCCTGTTCAAAAATTTGAAATTGCTAGGAATCACCCCACTGATTGTTCACCAAGCTCACACTCAGTCCTGGTGCCCTGCACACCTCTCACACCATGGTTCACAATTCACTGCTACAGGTGGGGCAGAGGCTGTTCTGCACAGGAATCACTTTCTTCCTAAAGAAAAACTCACAACTACTGATGTTCCAAGGCTTTCATAGACAATTTCTGGAAAACAGAAATCCCTAGAACAAGTCAGAGGAGGTCATTCATCAGAGGCTGAACTTGAGCCAATGCAAACAGGATATAAATGCAGAAAGAACATGCACTATGCCAGTCTCTGTCCCCACCCCATCTCCACCCTTCCCCCTCCCCACTCTACAGAATTCAAGGCAGACAATGGCAGCCACTCTGACTCTCTCTCCAGCAATCCTGAAGGGGCTCCTTAGTAACAGGAGAAATGTGAACTAGAACCCTAGCCCAAGGCCATTTTGAACCATCAAAATAGCAAAATAGTAAAAATCTGAGAATATGAATGACTGATGAGGTGTGGAATGGTGGAGTTCACTTCTTACCAGGAGGTCACTTGCTTCCACCCCTTTGGAAATTAATTCAACAAAATCTAGTAACATCGATCATGCACAGAGTGCACAGCATGATTATTCCACCCGGTAAACATCGTGCCTGCATGCGGGGAGGACAGCAGAGTGCGGAACAGCACTTTGCCCAATCAACATGAGAGAAGGAAGGAAAAAGCCCAACAGTGTTTTGGATATAAAAGTAATAAACAGATGGTGGTACATTCTTCACATGTGAAACATTATAGAGTAATACAAGTAAAAGAGCCCCACAGACTAAGGGAGAAAACTCATTAGAGGACCAACTAATGCAAAAAAATAAAATAAAATAAATGACCTACAATTACATCCATAGAGTTGTTTCAAAACCATACCATCAAGTGCAAAAAACCTGAATGTACATAGTGTGATTTCACATAAAGTTCGCACAAAATTTATCCTAACTTAATAGGATAAATTAAACAATATAGTGCAACATATCCTTCTGCTCTACTCTACCCTGAACATGACAAATCTTGCCTCAAAATAGAATATGATGAATGTATCATCCTTGAGTTATGAATTACTGACATGTACCCAGCATGTCCTTGATAATTTTTAATACAGGAACAGCCTCAAGCCAAAGACAGGAAAATGTTAACTGCAGATCTTCAAGCATACAGCATCTATGCACATTTCCCACATCATCTTCCAACAGCCTCCTAACCTTCTTCCCTAATTCCAGCCCCAATGAGCCGCTTCCTACCCTATTCACCATCTCTAGAAGTGCCTGCACTTTCAACCATGCTCTCTCCTCTTCCCCAGCTTTCCCATCTAGCAAACCTCAAGGCATTTTACAAAAACCATCTCCAAACCCTCAAAAATATGAGTTTCCCCTTTTCTGTAAAACCTTAGAATTTCCTCCACCTCTACCTTATTCAATTTTCACTGGCAACTCACATCTCTACCTGTTCCATTGGCTCCAAAGCCCTTCCAGAGAAAGGGCACTCTATCCCACATATCTCTGTGTGCCCTATATCTGGCATACAAAATGTGCTTAGTAAGTGTTGTGGTTTGCATGAAAAGTGTCCCCCAAAATCTCGTATGAGACAATCCAGGAAGGCTGAGGTGAAATGATTGGGTTATTGGAGCCTTGACTCAGTGAGTTGATCCCTGATGAGATTAACTAATGGTTGTGGGGTTAACAGCATGTGGCCAGAGGAGGTGGGTCATTCGGTGCACATCTTTAGAGTATATATTTTGTATCTGGCATGGAGTTTCTCTCTCTGCTCCCTGGTGTCATGCCTTCTACCATAATGTTCAGCCTATTCTCTAGCCCTGAGGAATGAAGCTGACCACCCATGGACTAAGACCTCTGGAACCATGAACCCCCAAATAAACTTTCCTCCTAAAATTATTCTTGTCAGGTGTTTTAGTCACCCCAACAAAAAGGCTAAATAAAGCAGTAAGGGTGTGTTGAATTGAATGAGTAAATGATGATACAACACAGCCACTCTCTCAACATCCTTCATGACAGGTAACTTGTCTAGTCCTCCTAATTACAATGCCCACTCTCAGCTTTAGAAAACCAACAAGATAATTACAGAGGGACATTTCTGGACTCGATTTAGGTTTCAATCGCACATGTGAAGTACTTAACTTTGGGTGAGCAACGTCTGGTTTTAGTATCCATTTTCCTCATCAGATAATGAGCTGGCCACATCCCAGGGCACCTCGCAGCACCATCTCCTGTGACCCTGCAAAGTCTTTCAGCCGTTTCCCTTCTGTCTGCCTTCTCCCTCAATCCACACTCCCAGGGGGAAGCAGGCTCCGCAGGAAGAGCTTCAGTAGATACTGCATTCGAGGTAGATGGGTTTGTCTTGAGAAAGTGTCTGTCATTTATTTCTCAGCTGACTCCAAAAAAGAAAAGTAATCATAAAAAACTCATAAAGAAATTGGCAGAACAAGCACAAAGTCTAAACCAAAACATCTGCGAATCTATTTTAAAATTCAGTATTTTAAAATCCCTCAAACCCTTTTTGTCAGAAACAAAAAGATGTGCCATCTACAAGCCTGGGCAATAATACATGAAAGTTTCATGATCCCATAAAAATAGTCATAGAGAAGAGAAAGGTGGGGGGAGAGAGAGAAAGAGAGAGAGAGAGAGGAAAGAAGAAAAAGAAGGAGGAGGAGAGGAGGAGAAGGAGGAAGAGAGGGGGAGAAAGAAGAGGGAAGGAGGGGGATGGGATGGAAGAAGAGGGAGGAGAAGAGGAAGAAGAAGAGGAGGAGGAGGAGAGGAGGTTTAGAGGAGGAAGAAGAGGAGAGGTATGATGGTGGAGGAAATGGGGGAGATGGAGGAATGAAAAGAAAGAAAGTTTGGGCAGACATCGTGGGGACAGTAAGGCAAAGAGATCATGTTATAAAATGAAAATCTATACAAATTCATCTTTCACTCCATCAAATCTAACTCAGTTTGCAGCAAGAACGAAATCTAAAATACAAGAGCCTACACACAAGGGGTCTAAGTAGGATAAATTATTCAACTTTCCACTGTTCCTCCCTCCACCAGGAACTGGCCTAAGGGACCGCATAGTCCCAGCAGAGCTGTTTCTTGCCTGTGCATCCATCACTATGAATCCCACCTCAGCCCTACAATTCAGATTAAATATTTGATGAGGATATTAGCTTACTTTTAACTTTTATTGTTCTTCCCTCCCTCTCTGTATCTGTTCCAAGATCTCAGCTCCGTCTCTGAATCTCTTAGCAGGACCTTCCTGGTTAGTGGGACCATGCCCAGCCCTTGGGGCAGACCCTGTGTCGGGGAGCCTAGAACCTGGGCCTACCAGAATGCTGCAGTCCAGTTTATAGGGAGCACTCTTCACTTCTACTGGGAACTCTCCCACTTTTTGCCTTTAGCAGTGAGGTGTCACCTTAATTTGAGTCTCTTATGTCTAAATTATATGATTTTTTTGAGATCCTGGGAAAAGCATTTGTTTCCATATTTTTCTTTGGGGCATTTTAGCTGTACATAATGGTGGGATCTGTTGTTAAATATTCATTATGCATACAATATGATGTATAATTTGGCAAATATAATTTCCCAGTATTTCCCCTTTCCCTTTCTTCCTTCCTCTACTCTACTGATCTTGCTTTGATTTTTATGAGATTCCCCAACCACCTTTCTTTTGTTTTTTTTTTTTTTTCACTTCAGCTTCCACACATGACTTTCTGAGTTTGGCTTCTATGTTATGTTTTCTGTTACCTTTGGCACTCAGAAGCAACACAAAGGTTGTCCTTCACACCTTACGTTCCCAATTTCAGTCCAGAGAATAACTCTGCTGTGGATATAAGGACAGAGAAGTTTAGTACTACTGAAATAGACATTCCTTAAATCACATCAGAACTACTGCTATTCATTTTGGAAGGCAGCTTCCTCCTTGACCTCACACAAATTTTTTTTTTGGAATTGGGTGCATGGCATGTTGTTTGAAAGTAGACTCCACAGTCAACCAGGGAAATCCCACCAACATGTGCTTACCAAGCAGCTCTCTCTCTCTAAGTACTAGTAAGAGTTTTGCCACTTTCATTGTCCTTATGATTACCATCTTATCATTATTAAAAATAATTAAATTGGATTGTGACATTATTACATAGAATTTACCAGCAGGATTCTAGGTGGTGCTCCTGCCCCTGTATTTGTGTTCCCTCGATTTCCTTTAGAGTAGTTTTCCTGGCAGAGGTCCTTCAAGGAACCTGGTGACTCACTGGGTTTGAAACAGAATCTTCCCACACTGACCCACCCTTTCAACTCGCCTTTACCTCTGGTGCTATAAGCCATCCACAGCTGTTCCACAGGGTTCCAGCTTGAGAAGAACCTCAACCCAGGTGGACACATCTGTTTCTGGCCCCTGGATCATACATGCTAATCCCGGAATAATTGAAAATGCAGCATATCATTAGCCATAAAAGCCGTGGGCTGGAGGGATCGGCTGTGTACTTTGACAGGTGCTAACTGTTCACAAACCGCACAGCCCTGGCAAAATTCTCTTCTAGCAATGGGGGGAGGGAAGGAAAAAACAGAGTATGGGGAAAGAAGAGGGAAAATGAAGAGAGGAGAGGAGAAGAGAGGCAAGGAGAGGAGAGGAGTGGAGAAGAAAGCAGGGAGAAAGGAGAGGGGGAGCAGGAGGGGAGGCAAGGCAATGTGAGGAGCGAGGAGGCAAAAGATCTCAGATAGATGAGGATAGCAGGTACATCCCTAGGCATGACCCCACAGGGATGTTGTGTCCCCACCAGACTAGTGATGAGGCACAACATCTCCTCACAATTCCTGGCATGCTTTCTGAAATGTCCACTGTCCCTATCGATCTGGCCCTCACAATGTTGCCCTGGGTTCCCGGATCGATGTGAGGTTCATTTCTATTGTCAGACACCTCGGATTCTCTCCAGCCTCCCTCACAGTCATGCTTTCTTATCTGATCTGGTTTCCATCCCTCTCTATGCCCCTTCCTCTACTCAGTCAACCTCCTCCCCCCAACCATCTGACATTTGCATCCAAAGTCTACTTTTCCTTGGGGAAGGAGGGTGATCCAGCTGTGTGCATAATCAACGCAGGCAGGACAGTGAATGTGAGCCACACATTGGTCATGGGGACATTCAGAGGGGAAGCACTGCTTAAAAGCATCTTGGTGGCTGCATGGAGATAATGTCTATACCCCAAGGTAGTGGGTCAACTGTGGTCCCCATTTTGCAGATCCTAGTGACCAAAAAAAGGACTGAAGAGAGAGCGCAGTGCCCAGAGGTCTGTAGCAGGCAGAGTGGCACTGATCAAAGCCCCTATCTTCACGTATACAAAAAGAGGCTGACCTGAGAGGTCAGGGTGTAGAGAGGTTCCCTGATTGGAGGCCAAGTGAATCCACAGGATACCAAGGCACTCAGCCATCCAGGGCATTGCCCGGGCTCCATCCTAGGCTGGGGCATGAGAAGGCAGGTGCAGCAGATCAAGGGTGAGAATCCACTTGGTCTTTTTCTCCTTGGCCTCATCCTGCCTTATCTCAAATTAGAACTCTGCAGAGAGTTAGATTATGTAACCCAAATTGCTATAAAGTAGAGTACGAAAAACAAAACACCAAAGTGTTAGGGAATCAGTGGGTTGCATTTAAATTTCCATTCTACCTCTTTTAGCCGTTCAACTTTGGACAAGGCTTCCCCTAAGGCCCACTTCAGGGAAGCAGGTTGAGGAGGGCTTCTTTTCATGGACCACCACCAGACTAAATGACACACACTGTTGCATATGACTTGAGCTAGACAGATTCTTCTAAGTTACTGAACCATTCAAATCGTACATCCTGAACGCACAAGATGTCACTGAATTGTTCACTTTAAACTGGTTCGTTTTAAGGTATGTGAATTTCACCCCAATAATCTTAAGTTTTTCTCCTCTTTTCATTTACAAAGTGCTCTAGGGAATAGGCACCTTCAGCCAGGAGGGCCACTGAGGAAGCCCAGGCATCAGAGGAAAAGGATGCAGGGGCTGGAGATCAAGCTGACAGGGTTTTCTTTGTCATCGGTGGGCCTTCAGTAAGTCCTGTGGGATTAGTCCAGCTTGCTCCAAGCTGTTCTGTGGGAAGTGAAGGAACCCACCATGTTTCCATGCCCAGCCAAGAGCCTTAAGATGACAGCAAAAGAGGGAAGTTAGCCAAACCAAGAGACTCAAGTATGAAATGTTTTAGAGCAAAACCCAGGCTTGAGCAAAACGTAGTCAATCCCATGTACTAGACTCACCAAAGTCATAGCAACACATAATCTAGGGGAACCATAAATACGTTGGGGTGGGGCAGGAAGGGAAGAGGTGGGAAGGCGAAGAGAAGGAGGGATGCTAGGGAGGGATCTGAGGGGGTTATCAACAATGTATCTTACTGTTTCATCACCCAAGAAGCCTAATACTTATGCAATACTTATGCAATCACGTAATTCTGGAAATGCACAATTACATATATATATGTGTGTGTACATAAAGACATTTATATCTGTTATATGGAGGAAATATAAAAGAGTCAAGAGACTGGGGGTGGATGATGTGGGGGTGATTCTGGATTAGGATTAATATCACATTAATATCACATTGCTACTACATATGCATTTATGATTGTACAACTACACAACTCTTCAATAAAGAATAATGATTATTATAAAGATGGCAGCAAATATGCAGATAGATTTCAAGATTCCCAACAGACTTGTTATGATTTGAAAATGTCCCTCAAAAGTCCATGTGTTGGAAACTTAATCCCAAATTCTTATGATAACGGTTTTTGGAGGTTCTCAAAGGAGAAGTAATTAGGGTTAGATGAGGTCATTAGAGTGAGAGACTCCATGATGGCCCTGGTGGCTTTATAAGAAGAGGAAGATAGGCCTGAGCTAGCACACTTCTTCCATCCTCACACCTTGTAATGTCCTCTGCCTTGTTATGATGCAGTAAGTAGTCCTGCCCAAGACACTGAACAGATGCCAACACCATGTCATTGGACTTCCTAGCTTCCAAAACCATAAGCTAAAAACACCGCTAGTCTTTGCAAATTGCCCAGTCTGTGGTCTTCCGTTATCACAATAGGAAACAAATAAAACAGGGCTTCTGAGGGAAGCAGAGAGCAGGAGCTCAAGGCTGAGCACCAGACCCAGACACTATCTCCCATGGACATCCTGCCTTGTTCCACCCCCTCGGAGAAGACAAACAGTGCAGTTCCTCCTAATGGCTGTGGGAAATGAGGTCACTGGAAGGTGCCTTGTCCTCTCACTGACAGGTTCTTGATCTCCCATCTTGTTCCCTTCATTCCTTTCCTATTTATAATCATTCCTTATTTTTCAAACCCCAAACCTAGCACAGAAGATTATTCCCACAGAAGCTGTCATGAAGATACAGTGTGAAGAAATCCATTGCCTGAGTCATCAGAGCAGTTGAGTAGGATCCAGGCTCCTCTGCCCAGTGTGATTTAATAGTATCCAATAAATTTCATAATGTCTTTATAATCTATACACAATGGTTGATACTTTCTTTGTGAAATCATTCTTTCTAAAACAAAAAAGAAAAGAAATCATCTTGGTTGGTGGTAGGAATTAAACCTAGGACTTCACACATGGTAGGCAAGTGTTCTACAACTAAACAATACTCCCAAACCATAAAAGAATCACTGTTGCACCTCCCTAACATATTGAGTTAGGTGAGCACTCCAGATACCTGAAGAAGATGGATATATAATCTGACTGTTTTTATAAAGATACTGATTACCAACACAGAATAAAGTAATAATTATAAGATACAGTGCCTCAGTAGAAGAAAGCAAACCAGTAACTCTATTTCTTCCTTCTCAATCCTGTACATATTTTTATTTCATTTTCTTGACTTGTTACATTAGCTAGTAACTCAGTAAGCTGTTAAAAGGGAGGAATGAGAGCAGACATCCTTGTCTTCTTCTTCCTGATCTTAATGGGAAAGCTTCAAGTTTTTCACCATTAAGAATGGTGTAGGGTTAGTAGGTGTGCTTTTCAGGTTGAGAAACGTCCCCTCCATTTCTCATTTACTAATGGATTTTGCCAAATGCTCTTTGTGCATGTGTTGACATGATTGGTACTGTTCATCTATACCCTGTGGATGTAGTGGATTACACAGGTTGATTCTCAAATGGTGAGACGGGCCTTGCATGCTTGAGATAAATCCCATTTGGTCTTGATATATGGTTCTTTTTATACACTCAGATTCAATTCATTCATATTTTGTTGAGGATTTTTACATCTATGTTCATGAAAGATAATTGGTCTCTAGTTTCTTGGAGTGTCTTCCCTTTGCTTCTATCTTCTGAAAGAGATTACAGAGTATTTGCATAATTTCTTAATTTTGGGTAGAACTCATTAGTGATCACATCTGAGCTGTTTCAGAATTTTATTAATTATTAACTCAATTTTTAATAGATAGAGCCCATTTGATTGATTATTTCCTTTTGCGGGAGTTTTGACAAGATTGTATCTTTCCAGGCATCAGTCCATTTCATCTAGTGTATCAAATCTGTGGATAAAAAATGTTCATAATATTTCTTTATTATCCTGTAGCTGGCCATGAAAACTGTACTGATGTCTGCTCTTTTATTTCTGATATTAGCAATGTGCATCCTCTCGATTTTTTCTTAGCATGACTAGAAACTTATCAATTTTATTGATCTTTTTAAAAAACCAGATTCTGGTTTTGTTGATTGTTTTTTTAATTTATTTTCTATTTTCCGTTCATTTTCTATTTTCAGTTCCACTGATTCCAGCTTTGCTTTTTATTATTTCTTTTCTCCTGATTATTTTGGGTTTGACTTGTTCTTCTTTTTCTAGTGTTTTCCAATGGAAACTTAGATCTTTTCTAATATATTCATTCAATGTTATAAATTTCCCTTTAAACACTGCCTTACTTCACATGCTTAAAACGTTATGAGCTTCACGGCAGAGCACTGAGCTAAGCAGGTGTGAATTCACAGACATTAAGAAATAAGCTATGAAACTGACTCTCCATGCATTCTTTGCTTTACAGTTGCCTGCTCAACCAGAAAGGCTATGTTCTATTTCTACAAAAGTCATTGTTCAAAAAAAAAAACCCTGATATTTGGTTTGTGGTTTCTTTTTACTCATGTGTACAGGAAATGTTGGCTTCATGTTGGCAGCTAATCTTTTCAGCTGTCTGGCTGAACAGATGTGGCATGTCCTTTAATCCTCATCTTGGCCACTGCACATGGCCTGAGGGTTCCTGGGAACTAGAGGAGCAAGCAGACTTCCCACCATAGCTATTGGACCTTAGGCACTGAGCTGAGTGACCAAAGAGTTGGTGGCAGTGCCTTCCAAAGGCCTTATAACCTATTGTGAGTTGGTATGAGTCTGGGAACCCCCAGACCCAGTCTTCCTGCTGTCAGTGACATCCAGGGATCCAGGCAAGGGACCAGCTAAGGTTAAATATGAGAATTGGGGTTGGAGCCGTGGCTCGGCTATTATGGTGCTTGCCTGGCATGTGCGAATACGGGAGTTCAAACCCCAGCACCACATACACAACAATGTCTCGGAGGAACAGAAGTCACATGAAGAAGTAAATAAAGATTGCTTCTCTCTTTCTCTCTCTCTCTCTCTCTCTCTCTCTCTGTCCCCTCTTTCTTGGAAAGAGAAAAATAAATATGAGAATTGGCATTCCCCCTATAATAAGAAGGATTTTTACTGAGATGAAGGCAGAGGTTTAGGTTTAACCAACATCCTGCCCTAAGAAAAGTCAGTTATTGAAAATGATACCCCAGGTTTCACTCACATGGCACTAAAGGGCTCTTCTTCAAGCAAGTCTCAGGTGGTGAGGTAAGCTGCAAACCCATTAGAAAATAGTTTAGCCACTGCCATCTAGGCTGGCCACTCCTGCTTCCTGCAAGCAGGTGAGAGGTATGCATGTTTGGAAACACACTGATACATGCCCAGACACCAACTAATCTCTATGCCATTCCTCAGATATGAAACCTTCTACAATACGGATGATAGAACAGATGTACCCACCAAATTTAAAACTGTGTTTTACTGATATTGGACAGTTTTGTTGCTCTCTCCCAATGCTGAATACTTGCTACATGTCAAGCATAAGGCTAGAGATTTTACATGCGCTTCCAAAAAAACTTTGGAAGAACATATTTATTTTTTCATCTTTTCATGATAGGAAATACAAAACCCAAAGATTTAGTACCTATCTTAGTTGTTTTCTATTGCTTCAAGGGAATGCCATATATTGAATAACTTATAAAGAACAGAGGTGAGTTTAGCGCAAAGTTCTGGAGGACAGGATGTCCAAGGGCATGGCATCTGGTGAGAATTTTCTTGCTGTATCGTGACATGGTGGAGGGAGGCATGCAGAGAGACTGTGTAAGTGTGCCTCTTCTGATAAAGCCACTAATGCCATGACAAAGCCTTCACCCCCTTGACCTCATTGAGTCCTAATTACCTCCCAAAGGCGCCTACCTCCAAATACCATCAATTATGAATTCGAGCATTAAGTTTTCAACACATGAGCTCTTGGCAATTAAATGGCAACAATAACATAACTGGTAAATGGAGATAGGATTGAGATGGAGATAGGATTGGAGAAATGCTTTCTTATTTCTCAAAACGCATAGGAATTGCAGGCTGATCATACTGCAATGTGATTTATTCTGCATGTCTGAGCCCCTTCAATGAATCTCTGAGTTCAGAATGTAAGGAAACTGTGACTAAGGCACTCGTGTACCTGCACAGGCTCCAATCACAGAACTTGGCCTAAAATCGACCTTAACAGGAGCTGTGCTCTATTGTGACAAGGAGCGAACCCAAAACAAGGGAAAGGTTGTACACTCAATGCTGATGTGACTAATCATAAAAATTCATTAGGGTGAGGAAGTCATTTGCAAAGACGAGAAGGTCGAGGATCAGACCACAGGAAATCCCTTCACTTCCCCTTCTCGCTGCTCACGTTGCTTTTCCCTCCTCTCTGCTTCTTCTCTTTCCACCAATCTCAGAGAGATAAGGATGCACATTTTGAAGGCTAATCCTGCTTCCCTGTGAGGTGGATATTATTTCCTCCTACAATCTCCTGGGCATTTTTCTCAATCAATTGCTTAGTGAGACCCTCTACAAAAAACTGAGTTCAACGGAATTATGGACTGAACTGTATTCCTCAAAAACTTATGTGGTGAACCTCTAACACTTAATTTGACTATATTTGCAAATAAGATCTTTCTGGAGGTAAATATGGTCAAATTCAGTCAAAAGGGTGGGACCTAACCTTCTGGGACTGGTGATGTTGTAAGGGGAGAAAGAGCCACTAGAGCTCTCTCACTTGCTCTCTCCCCTGCCTCTTGCCCCTGCATGCACAGTTAAAAGATCATGTGAGGACTGATCAGGAAGGTGGCCATCTACATGTCAGGAAGAAAGACTTCCTCAGAAACCTACCCTAATGGCACCTTGACCATGGTCTCTTGACCTCTAATACTGCGGGAAAAATAATTTCTGTTGCTTAAGCCACCCAGCCAGTGGTAGCAGATGAAGACATATGGGGACTGTGAGAAGTATGTAAGAAGTCTGGAATGCCTCCAGTAAGGATTAAGAAAGGAACTGCATTCTCTGGAGAGTATTACCTTGCAGCCCAGAAGAGCCCAGTTGGAAGGTACACACAGACACCCAATTTTTCCTAAGTCCGTGACCAAATTGGTGCAGTATCCTTGGCTGGCCCCTGTCCTCCTTCTCTAAAGTGGTGGCTCTTCAGGCTGCACCTGGAAACTTATTGTCTTATTTTACATTCTACACGTGTGCCCTGTTGGCCTCTCACCTCTCTAGTGACAGCACCGACCACATGCGATTGACTAACCATGGGTATCCTAAATATAGGATTGTCTCCCCAGGCCCCAAATAGCCTTTCTAATCTCTCACTAGGAGTCCTCAGGCATTGAAAATTCAACATATCCAACACAAAACATGTCTCTCTCCTCTGAGACCAACTGCCCACTGAGGCCTAAGCACCTCCATGATGCTGGTTAACCAGACAAAAGACTTGATCAGCCCCAAGCAGTGTTTATCAAGTTTCCTTAATGTCTTCAGTCTGACAAAGCACTTCATATCCATGCCTACCTCCTCTGCGATTGGATGATCACTATGACCCCGTCTAGCATTATTCTCTGCTCGAATTCATTATCCACACAACAGCTGCAATGCCCTTCTGACTATGTGCCACCCTCAAACCCTGCTTAGTGCAATTTAATAATGCTCAGTGTATTTCAGGCTAAAATCCAGACTGTTCACCAGACCTTTGGATTGGCCCTGACCTGTTCTGCAGCCTCCCTTCTCGCCACTCCCCATAACTTATGTCTCAGGACAGGATACATCCTCTCTTTTTTCCTGGCTTCTCATACTCCGCTCTCAAGTCAACTTAACTCTCTGGCCAGTTCCCATCAGTATATTAGGGAGAGTTCTCAACCCTATAAAGCAGTGCTGCAAATTCGAGGCCAGCCTCGGTAACTTAGCAAGGCCCTAAGCAAACCCTGTCTCAAAATAAAAAGCAAAAAAAAAAAAAAAAAAAAGGTATGGGGAGATGGCTCAGTGGTTAAGCACCTCTTGGGTTCAATCCCTGGTGCCAAAAAAAATTGTTTATCTTGATACCTGGCACCCACATTCTCAATAAACGCTTATTGCTATAATTTTTGTTCATGTTGATGTTGTTATTACACCTAAGTTGTAACAGAATACCATAGTCTAAGTAGCTTAAACAATAAATATTTATTTCTCACAGCTCTGGAGGTGGGAATCCTGAGATCAGGGTACTAACAGAGTGAAGTTCTGATGAGGGCCCTTCTTGGTTTTTCGGCGGTGCCTTCTTATTATGTCACATGGCAAGAGGTCTGGAAAGCACTGGTGTCTCCCCCTGCCCCAGTAGGAGGGATCAAACCAGGGTCTAGCAGCAGTAGGGAAGCACTCCATTACAGAGCTACTCCACCAACCTTCTTCCTCCCCTTAATAAGAGCACCTATCTCACCATGGTGTTCTAGGGCATGGAAGCACCTAATCTCAATGGGGATTAGGGCTTCAACAGATAAATTTTGGAGGGACACAAACATTCAGTCCATAACATAATCATTATATGCTGCCTTTTAGTTTATCATAATCAAGTAACCTAATAACTCTGTTTATTTGTCTCTCCATCTAGCAACCTATTACGAGTTCTGGGAAGACTTTTCTTGTGGTGAAGCACAAAGGGAAGAAGTATGTATTTGTCCATTTTGCATTACTATAATGGAATACCTGAATCTATGTGATATTTTGAAGACATGAGGTTTATTTTGACTCAGCCATGGAAGTTCAGGTGCAAAGGGCCTCGTCTGATAATGCCTTCCTGCCTGTAAAGTCTCCGAAAAGTACTAGGCATCACATGGCAAGAGACAGGGAGCACAGGTGTGTACATGTGTCTTCTGGTCTCTCTGCCTGTTCTTATAAAGCCACTGCATTTCACTCCTAAGGGCTACACCTTAATGGCCCTATCTAATCCTATTCTCCTTGCCTCTAAACACCAGAGTTGGCTTAAGTTTCTGCTCTCTTTTTTCATAAAGTCACAGAGAATGAGAGAAAAAAAGAGAGAATTAAATTTTTATTTATTCATCTTTTTTTCCCACTCTTGTATGTGTGATGCTAAGGATCAAACCCAGGTCCCCATGCTTGCCAGGCAAGCACTCTACCACTGAGCCACCTCTTCAGTCCTCTACTCTCTTAATACCTCACAATGGAGAATCAATTTCCTCAAATGAACTTTTGGGGGACACCCCCAAACCTTATACAACGTGCAGCAGATAGCTTCAGGACTGGAGAATCAGGCAGCAGTGATATAAATGAGTGCTGTGGAGCCTCACAATCTCCCTGTATCCACAGATGATCTTTTGGGGTTCATCTGTTTGGAGTGTTCCTCTCTCTCTTACACAAGCCTACTCTGTGTAGCTAGTGGCTCAGTTTCTCTCACATACTGGACTCTGATGAGCACAACATGCTTTTTCTACATGAGGAGATACTTCTACTCTTTCTTTCCTTGTGTTTGCCTTTCTTTCAATGTTGAAGTGTTAAAATCTAGAGTCCTGTTGTTGGGCAGTAGCCCTTGGGCAGAGTGTGGCTGAGAATTCTGATTTCAACCACAAGGGTCACACACTTCTCCGCTACCCTGCAGGAGGATTGCCCATGGCTCCAGCAGTTTCCAGAGCTAAAACTAGAGAACTACATTAGGAATCGGGGCCAAGACCCAGGGAAGCACATGTGTGCCTGATCTTGTCCACGTGTCAAATCCCAGCGCTGGAAAGCTGAGGGACAGTAGGTGGGAATTTGAAACACCAGTCATCTCTAGTCATGAAAAAAATCTGGATGACTTTGGCTTTAAGGGCTGTAAATCAGCAAGATCAACAACCCATCTTCTGGCAGGGCTCTAGATGACATTCCAGATTTAGCTGCCAGGCACCTGGAGATGGTCCATGACACAGAGCAGCACTCAGAGCTGTCACTGCCTCGTCAGCCTCAGCTCCGCCAACCTGCACTGTGGTGAGGGTTCTCAGAGTCTCCAAACTTTACTACCGGGGGCCACTGAGTGCATTTTCTATTAATTGTCTTTTTGCTGGCCCTAACTGTCTCATGCTTCCATGGAAAGACTCTCCTTTCCATTATGTCCACCAGACTCTTCTGAAGGTGGGGGGTGGGACTTGACAAATTTCACATTCCATTCAGCCAAATAAAAAATGGTGAGGGAGAAACAAAACTGAAATACTGTGGTCTGGAGCCTTGTGGCTCAGTGGTTAGACAGTTGCCTGGCATGTCCTCGAACCCCAGCACCACATACACAACTAAGTGTCAGGGAAACAAAGGCCAGATGAAAAAATAAATAAATTGATTCTCTTTTTCTCTCTCTCACTCTCTCCCTCTCTTTAAAAAAAAAACTGAAATGCTGCACTTACTTTGAAAGCTGAATGGAATTATTTTCACCAAGGTTTGCCTTGTGGAGATAGAAGTTCATCTACATGAGACACTGGACTAGGGAACAGCACAATGGCAGTCTAAGGACGTGTGCAGATCAGCATTGCTACACCCAAACACAGCTCAGTGCTATCATTGATTGTGTCCATGCTGGTTCCAGGTCTGATTAGGTCACACCGTGCAACAGAGAGGATGTCAATAAACGGAAGGTTGGAAAACGAGATTCCTGACATCAGTTCTTCTGAGTCCTTGTGGAAACGCAGAAAAAATGATTCACGGAGTACATTGAAAAGAGATTAGCAACATCTAATATTTCCACACCATTCAATCCTTCTAGATACAAGTCCCTATGTCACCTGGAATTGGCCACAAGAACAAGATAATTCGTCTACTTTCTTTCATTTAGCTTGTTTAATATAGAAGTAGAACTGAATAGATAATAACAATGCAAAGGAAAAAACATTGAATTTTATTTCATTCATTACTGAAAAATATACCAAAATGTCAGGAGTTGAACCAAAATAGTGCTTGGTGATAAATTTATAGCATTAAATTCACTGTGCTCAAGAAAAAGAATGCCTCAAATCATTGATCTAAGCTTCTGACTTCAGCAATTCAAAAAAGAACAAATTGAGTCCAAAGAAAGCTGAGAAAGGAAATAATAAAAAAAATCAATAGTTAATAACATGGAGGATAAACATGCAAAAGAGGAAATCAATGAAACCAGAACTAGTTGCTAGAAAAAGATCAATAAAATTGATGAGCCTTTAGCCAGATTGACCAGGAAAAAGAGACAGAATATATAAATTACCAGTATATAAAATGAAAGCTTGAACATTACTATACATCCCACAAGTGACTTTTGACAATATATTTAGCCACTTTTATGACAATATATTTAACCACTTAGATGGAATTTAAACATTTCCTTGAAAGACAACACAACCAAATACTAACCCAGAGAAACAACAAATTTGATAGCCCTACAGCTTCAAAAGAGTGTTGTAGCTTAAAGCTTTCCTACATAGATCTATTTTGCTTTAGTGGTAAGTTCTGTCAAATGTTTAATAAAAGAATAATGCTTAATTAACATACATTCTTCCAGACAAGATAAGAAGAAGGAACATTTCCTCATTCGTTTCTGAAGCCAGTGCTATTCTGATCCAACACCAGCTGAAGGCATTAAAAAAATCATTTTTAAGTTGTTATCAAAATTCTTCTAAATCAAATCCAGAAATACATAAAAATAATGATACATCATAACTAAATTGGGCTTGCTCTGGGATTACTGGCCTAAAGAAGATGTGAAAATCAATCACTGTAAACTGATTGTCCTGAGTAATAAAAGAAATCATAGCGTCATCTCAGTGGGTGCAGTGAGAGGATTGACTCAGCAAACGTGCAGTACAGGAACTCCAAGGGAACAAAGGGGAGTTTTCCTAAACCGAAGAAGGCCGACCTGCCAAAGTCTAGAGTCAACAACACTCACTATATTTGAGGCTTCATATCTCTGGATTCCACAGAGCATTTTCAAAATTACTTGGCTGGATTTCACGACTACCCTCCTCACAGTGCAATCAAGAAACCTGAGGCCAAGAAATGGTTAAGATCAGGGCGAGGTAAACGATTGAGTAAGGATATTAACTAGTCCCAGTCAAGTCCAATCTCCAGGTCCCCCAAGAGGTTCTCTTACAGACTCCCAGAAGGGCTCTGAAGGATAGAGCTGCCTCTTGCAGTGTAAGAGCTTCTCCAGGATGACACAGCTCACATCTCTCTCCTCGAGAAAATCATCCTAGAGAGGATGAGTCTCTCCACTCACATTCATAGCAACCTGGTGTCTGACCATGTTCTAGAAGCTCAGAGGAAAAGGTCTTAGTCTACTTCAACTGACTCCACCCAGCACATGCAGAAAAAAAACACGCACAAGCCGAGCACTGTAGAAGAACAGTGCCTACCCCTCCCAGAGTTGTGCAGCTAGCGGAAAGGGAACTAGGAAGTAACTCTGGTGTCTGCCATTCAAGGAACAAGCTGGCAGTCGGCAAGCAACACGTCCTCCCAGATGCAGACATCAGTGGGTTAGGGAACCGCCACTCCAAGAGGTTGCAGAGCTCCTTCACCTCCGGCATCCCCTCTCCACCTCTGAGCAAGGTGGGTACAAACCTCCTCTCCCAGTTTAAGAACAATCAGAACAGGGCTGGAGCGGTGGCTCAGCGGTTATGGCGCTTGCCTGGCATGCCGAGTTCAAACCCCAGCACCAAGTACACAACAAAGTCTCAGAGAAACGAAAGTCATGTGAAAAACTAAACAAAAAATGATTCTCTCTGGCTCTCTCTCTCGCTGTCCCCTCTTTCTTTAAAAAAAAAAAATATCAGAACTAAGATTTAGACAACGCATATTTAATATCCCAGTCAAATAAATTTATCATATCAACCACTTAATAACCACACAGCCAGGAACCTATTAGGGCATTTAGTCTTTACAATGACACCCAGGTTGTTATTATTTCCCCCACTTTGTGGTTAAAATACTAAAGTTCCTAGAAGCTAACTTGCCCCAGATCATACAATCTAAATTTATGTCTCTTAACTAAACCTTAACTCCAAGATCTGACTTGAAATTTTTGAAGGCAGGAAGCCTGTCCAAAAAGAGAGGCAACAACCATGACAATCACTTTTCCATAGATTACCAAAAAATTTAAGAAAAGAAACTCCTTCAAACCTAGCCATCCTTGAACATCTCTTGTGTCAGGCACGGGGCTACAGTCATCTGCATTCCAGTTTTCTTACAGAACTCATTATGGAGTGCAAAAGAGAAACAGATTATCAACCACCAATCACGGAATGTGATCAACAGCTTGGAATGAGCAGAGTTAAGGAATCAATCTCTAAGAATGGCAAAGGGTTCAACTTTGAAGGTAAAATGCCCATTCAGTAAACACAGTAAAAAAAAAAATGCATTATGTATGGAAAGAATTCTAAAACCAACTTACAGCATAAGAAAAGATATTGGTAGAAGGAGAAAAGCAGAGATGATGGTCAAAGAACAAGTAGAATGTGTAAAGGAGAGGGTTGTGGAAGAGCTGGGACAGGGATCATTAGTGTTGGGAACTATGGAAGGAAAAGTAGATGGAAAAAAAGTAAAAATGTCCTGAATGTCTTGCTAAGGATTTTTTTCCAATAAAGAAAAAATGGAAAATAAAAATGACAAGTACAATACCCAATTAGTTGTTAGCAGTGTTGACGGCACACGCACCTGACATTTCATCAAACCTGATCTGTAGAAAAGGCTAGTTTGTGCTTGATAACAAATAAGCCCCAATGTCTATGTGGCTTCAAACAGCAAAAAAAAACTCACTCATCACTCCCATAAGATTGCAGGAGTGTCCTGGTGGCACTGTCATGTAGCCACTTCCACACAATGTCTCTGAGATCCAGGTGGCCTCCAAAGAATGGATGTGGCATCTTAACACACCTCCTCCCTCACCACAACAGCAGGTGAGAGTTCTTTCTGCTGCAGGACCCAGGATCACTCGACTCGCAGCCGGTGACTGGAGGCAGCCACAAGGTCCCACACACATGCAAGAGGCTGCACAGGAAGTCTCTCATGCACCAGCAGGAAGTGCAGAAGGGAGAATAAGTGGGCTTCAGGAATCTCTCTCACCAAAAAGCACGGAGGAGTTAAATCTCTGTTTGGCTCAGTCACAGATGACATGAGTATGCCAGGGTGTCAGGCATGTCCCTAACACTTCTTTCCTCATAATTTTAATTTGGTTTCAGAACAAATCCTGCTTGTTACATATGTCACAACTTAATTATTTGAATTATAGAGTGGCCTTTGTTGAATACTCACTTGGAAGAAAATGGATTTTAAGATGGTAATTATATTGATTTAGTAGCCATATGTTAGATTAAAACAAAAAGAAGTCCTATAAAAGATCCGGCCATGTGGCTGAGGATTGCCGATTTCAGCCTTCTGGATTTGGGTTAGCATTTCTCAGAGAACCTCCACACAGACATTCACCTTCTGAGCATCTGCACCCTGCGCTTTAACTCAGCCTGACACCTCCCCGAGCAGCACTCACTGGGCTCACAGGTGGCCTGCAAGTGCTCCTGTGGTCCTCCACTCTCTGGCTTGTCTTGTCCCATGTCCAGCCATCCTGAGAATGTCCAGCTTGCTCCTGTGGAGTCTAGTCCAGCACCCAAGTCTGCCTGTCCACACCTCCTGCTTGGTCTCACTTTCTCTACTTCCCCAAATTTTGAGAGTTAGATCCACAAACTGAATGCAATGGGGAGCCAGTGGTCTCCATATCCCTAAACAGGCATGAGCTTAGCTGGGGAGTTCATCTAGGCAAGGCAATCAACAGGACTACGCAACAAGAGAAGAATGTCAAGGTCATGTCTGCTAACGAGGATTCATGCACACCTCATTGCTATGATTCTAAAAGGTAGAGGCCTAAGGTAGTTTTGAATCTGAAATACACAGGGCAGGCTTGGCAGGCAAGAAAACTGGGCAAGGTGATTTTCTAGTTGTCTTGAGGGGCAGAATTGCTTCTTTGCCAGGAAATCACTGTCTTTGCTCTGCAAATCTTCCACTGATTGGATGAGGCCACACCACGTTTGGAGATTTATATGGTTTACTCAAATTTCACGTATCGAAATGTTGCTCTCATCTTTATAATGCCTTCACTGCAACATCTGCACACCGTTGTCTGTGCACAAAACTCGGTACCGTGGACCAACCAGGCTGACACAAAAATTAACCATCACAATTTCTCTTCTAACAGGACCACACAAAATGGCATGGAAAATGCTTTCTGCTCCGTGCATCTTCCCCTGACAGTGCCTGGCACTACCTGAAGTATCATCTCAGTCTTCAGAAGCCCAGGAGAAGCCTCAGAGTTCAGGGCTGAGGCAATGCCCAGCTCTGATGGGCCAGCCCAACTCGGACAGCTGAGAACCCTCCAGCTGTTGGCTTTCAACCTGGGGTGTTGTACTTTTTGTTTTTAAATTTGTTTGTTTTTGTTTCCTGATCTGTGAGGCTGTATTTATTCCGTCTTAAGAACACTCAAACCCTTGTAACGGTGCCATGTTTTATATATTTGATGGTTCTGATGTACGTTCTCTTTGTTTTTCCTTTCACTTTTTTGTTCCCATAACACCATCTTGCTGAGCTTCATGTTCACCGTTTTTACTTTTGTCTTTTTTTTACTATCACTTCATATTTATTAGCCTGCGTTTATCATGCTTTGTATTCATTTAGTTCATTTTCAGTCCCAGGTATTTTTTTCTTTCTCTTCTGCCCCTAACTCTATTTCTTTCACGATTTGTTTCGGGGCCGATATTTTATCTCACTAGATACACTCATCTTTCCCTTCTTTGGGGGAGGTGCTTATTTAACTAATTCCTTTTGTTATTTTAACTGGTCCTCCTTTCACTATTTATTTTAGCTTTTTCATTTTGCTAGTTTAGATCTTAAATGACCCCCAAAGGCCATCTATGTGTTAAAAGCTTGGTTCCCCAGCCTGGTGCTGCTGGGACTTGGTGGAAGCATTTAAGAGGTGAGGCCTGCCAGGACATATTAGGTTGCTGGGGACACATCCTCGAAAGGGATTGCAGGATGCTGGCCTCTCCCTCCTTCACGCTTGCGCTCCCTAGCTGCCATGATGCGCAGATTTGGGGCATGGTGCACTTATGCAACAACGTGCTGGCCCTCCAAAGGCCCAAAAGCAATGGTTGTGCCTGATGGTGAATTGATACCTCCAGAACCATCAGCCAAAAGAAACTTATCCTCTTTTTTTTTTTTCAAAAGAGAGAGAGAAGGACAGAGAGAGAGAGAAAGAGGGAATCAATTTTTATTGAGTTTTTCACGTGGCTTTCGTTGCTCTGACACTTAGTTGTGTACGTGGGTGCTGGGGTTTGAACCCATGCACTTGTGCATGCTGGGCAAGTGCCGTAACCACTGAGCAACCGCTCCAGCACACCTGTCCTCTTTTTTAAGTTAATTGGCTCAGACATTTTGTTACGCTAAAGTTAACACACTTTTCTTCTTTTTGCTATTTCTTTCCAGATGCCTCTGTCTCCTACATTTGAAAGTTATGACTTGAGTTTAACTGTAGATTATGTGGGATAAGAACTTTGGCACATGTGCTAATAGAAAGTGTATTCTTTTCTTCCCTGTTTTTAAACTTAGATTCTGCATCTATCCTAGACAACATCCTCGCCTTAAATCACAGAGATCCATCATCAGGGCACTGGGCTAAGCATGGTTATGAAGACCCTCCCTGGAGAAGGGAGCTTAACCCAAGTAGACTTGCTGAGGCAGCACCCCTCCTGCAGGGTCACCTGGGGAGGCTGCTTCATACCACTGCATTGTTCCTGCCCCGACTCAACCTCCTGCACTGAAAGCTTTGAAATTTCCCCAGACAATTCATGTGGGCAAAGGATCACCACCTTGAGACCTGCTGGTCAAAATCCTTTATTTCTTCCAGCCAGTCTTCTGTCCTCCACAAGATCCCCACGGAAGTCCCTCACCCTAGTTTAGGGTCCCGAGGAGCTCTTCAGGAGGGATTGCGTCATTCCAGTTTTTGCCAAATAGAACAGACTCCCAACCACAGAAACCATGCTATCAACAGAAGGTATCTCAGGTAATGTCTGCCTATCCTAGAAGGGCACCTGACCCCTCTCACACTGCTCACACTCCAGGTGAGCAGGTGTGCAGTCCCCCAAGTGCCAGGCATGAAGCCTGAGGCCAGCCTGCGGTGGCTCCCAGTTATTCACTGTGAGCTGATCACGTAGCCACATCCAGAGCAGGAGCCAGGACACGCCAAGAGGTGCAGCCAAGAATACCCCAGAACACACCGCACACCCTGAGCAATTAGGGCCTGAAGAGTTCCTGGAACTTCCTAGTAAACCATGCCAAAGTGGTCAGTAATACAGCACATTCCTACAGCCGTCGAGCACATCCTAATCTACATTGGGCACCTTACGAAAAGCTGAACAAGACTGAAATGAACCAAAATTTCACTAACTGATCAAAAGAAAGAGAAGAGAAGACAATACACCCAGGAACAAACATCTCTGACTCAACTTCTAACCTGCAGAAAAAAAGACGAGGTGAGGATTAATGCCCAAATGCTGACTCCCCACGCTCTGTCAAAGCTGAACTCTCTCGAAGATAATTAGCAACATTATGTCACCCTATTAATTTACAGAGGCTGCATAACAAAGTATCAGTCTGGGCCAGGCGTAGTGGCACAATCCAGTAATCCCAGTAGCTTGAGAGGCTGAGGCAGGAGAATGGCAAGTTCAAAGCCAGCCTCAGCAACTTAGCAAGGCCCTGAGCAACTTAGCAAGGTGCTATGTCTCAAAAAAAAAAAAAATTTAAAGGGCTGGTGGCTTAGTGGTTGAATATCCCTGGGTTTAATCCCCAGTACCGAAAATAAAATTTTAAAAATTAGATTAAAACAAAACAATAAACCAGGGGATGAAGCAGTGGCTTGGGGGTTATGGCACTTGCCTGGCATGCAGGAGGATGCAGATTTGAACCCTAGCACCACATACAACAACAGTGTCAGAGCAATAAAAGCCACAAATAAAAAACTAAATAAAATTGATTCTTTCTGGGGCTGGGGTTTAGCTCAGTGGCAGAGCGTTTGCCTAGCATGCAAAAGGCCCTGAGTTTGGTCCTCAGCCCTGAAAAAAAAATTGATTCTCTCTCTCTGTCACTGTCCCTCTCTCTCTTAAAAATAAATAAATAAATAAATAAATAAGTAAATAATAAAATAAATAAATAAATAAACCAGTCTGCGTGGTTTAAACAACAGAAACTTATTTCCTGAAGCCTGAGTCCAAGGTCAAGGTATAGGCAGGACTGGTGGCTCCTGAGGCCTCTTCTTGGCTTGCCAATGGGGTCTTCTCCCTGTGTCCTCAGCGGGGCATCCCTGCATGTGTTTCTGAGTCTTATGAATTTTTTTTTTTTCGGAGTCCAATTTTTTTTTATTTAGCAAACTTTTTTTATTTTTTTTTATTTATTTTTTTTAATTTTTTTATTTTTGAGCAACCTTACAAGATTTTAACAAGACAATATAAAATGTGTATAAGATGTGTATATATTCTGGACATTGCAACTGTCCCCAGGAGTGCCCCCCCAATTACCCTCCCTTATCCCTCCCTTCCCCTTCCCGTTATAACTCTAAAAATAGTATTAAATTGTAAAGCATTACATCTTATCTGAATTTAA
>PVKS010022850.1:0-33160 GCA_004027875.1 Aplodontia rufa
TAAATGCAATATACAGAATATATACACATTTTATATTATTTTGTTAAAATCTTGTAAGGTTGCTCAAAAATAAAAAAGAAAAGTGAAAAAAAAAGATTATCTCCTTCAGACATTATATTTTTTGGGAAAAAAATCCTATTATGTATAATTACAATGGCCTGGCACATGGAATGAGACTCATCTTGAAGCAGAAGTCACCCTAAGGGTAATAACACTATCAAGTTTAAACAAAGCATTTAAGCCTCAAAGAGGGTTCTCCTCATTTTCTTTCATAGTTTAAATTTAGCATTTATTTTAGACTTCACATTGACTTTACAGTGACATATTCTTGCCTACTAACTTTGGAAATCATATTTCCAAAATATCAATTAGCATTCTATTTGCTGTCTGAAAATCTAAATTATGGCATTGCACTTTTCCATTCTGTGGTCACATTGATATAGATAATTAGAAAGCTGATATCAGTGGCACAGCTCAAAGTGAAAGACCAATTAAATAACTGGTTATTATAAAATTTAAAAATCTAAAAAGAGGAACAAAGTGGCAGTGTTAAGAGTATTATTTTACCCCAAACCCCAATCCTAGGGAATTGTGTGTACCATTTACTATAATTAGCCCTCCTGGGCCAGGCCCACACAATTCACAAGTAGCAAGTGTTAACTGTTCACAGATCGAGGGTATTCTGGAAAGAGGCAGGCATCTTCATATTGAGTACTGCAGGTGGATGGTGACTGATATTCAATGCCATATGTGTTGGTTGCTACTGCTGGAACTTTTTTCCACCTCAAGGAGCTGTTGAGCCAGCATCACCTCCTTCAATCCATCCTACACACGGCTGCTAGAATAAGTATCCTAAAACACAGCTCTTGTTCTCTTATTTCCCTTCTTAAAACTTCAGTGTCTTGCGTGGGCCTGATGAGTAAAGTCCATGTCAGGCATCCAGTGCCATGCGTAGTGCCTCCTGGTGCACTGCTGTCTTTAACACCAGGGGCGCCAGTGAAGCAAAGTCCTTTTTTCAGTGTGTGCCTCACATCTCCCTTACCTTCAGCTTTTTTCTGCACATTGCTCACTCTACCTGGAATGCTAGATCCATCCTTTTCACCTCACAATTTTCACATTTTAAAATACAGGTCCATCAAAAAATAATACTTTCTTTACAATGACTTCCCTGATCCCTGATTGTTCCATCTGGAATTATTCCTTCTCATAAATTTTTATGGTGCTTTATCTTAAAGTCTCCAATTTGTGGCATTTGTCCGTTGTGTATTGTTGTTGTTGGATATGTCCTATTTATTCTTAGGAGAACCAAGGCCCAGATGGGAAGAATTTCTCTTTTATTTTAGAAACACAAATTATTAAAAATTCAGGTGAAAAAATGTTTCCTGTAAGTCATAGTTGTATATTTTTCTAGAAATTTCCTAAATCCTATAATATTTATTCTTACTTTTTTTCTGATAATTGTAAACAATTGAGTTTTGCTTAATATTGGTAATATACCCTTGCTTTGAAGCAATCAAACTTCTGTGAATCAGTGAAATGGGAGCACTTCTTCAGAAGTGTTATACTGAGAAAATATTTGTTGTATGTGTCAAAAATATTTATCTACTTCGGGTTAAAAGGCATGATGGAATGAATTTTTAAGTCAATATTTTTATTTTAGCCCCAAAATGTTCCATCATGGTTTCCAATAGAGAAACTTTTTGGTCAATCTCAAATTCAGCTACATGTCATCTAAATTAGTAATTGTGTTGCTCTTCAAAACAAATAAACTCTACTGATAAAAGAATTAAATTTTACAACAACAACAACAAAAAGCACAGAGTACAGACTCTAAGACAATGCTAGTGTCTAATGAAAGTGGTCTACTTTTTCAAGTAGCTCAAAATCTAGTCATCTAAGGTTTAAATCACAGTCACATAGAACAGTATTTTGGGATCTGAGAGCATGTGTAAACTTAGAATAGACAATGCATTTGTTTAAATATTCATTTCTTTACACTGCTATAAAAGTAGTTATTTACATTTCCTTACTTTAATTTTTCAGCTCTATTACAAAATGTATAACTGTAGCAATTATGTATTTAGGGCAATATAAAATTATTACAATTGGTGCTTCTCAAAGGCCACTCCAGGGTTTGGGGTATTTTAACTGTTTCCATAAGGTCAGTGTAAGTATCAGCAAGCCAAGGCATAAACAGCCTTCATAGCACATTTTTACAGTTCAACTCGTTCTATTGGGTAATTTTTACTGAAATAAAACTGTAAAATTTTAAAAAGTCAGCAGTTGGAGTCTGTTTTGATGCTCGACAGAGTACTCATTCATTTTAATTATCTACCTTATCAGAGGAGCCTGTTTGATGATTACTTATTTATGTTTCCATTATTTGGTTTTGATGATGGTTGTTGACTGGCTTCTATCTTTCAAATTCCCCAGAGCTCCATGGAGCTCTTAGAATCAAATAATTTTGGAAATACAAGGAATTTTGGTGATCTAATTTTCCATCCTCTAGGAAGAATCTGAGACCTTGAATGGTCATTTTCTGAAGGTCATTTAATCATTTATTATAGCTAGAACCTCAGTTTTTACATCCCTAGCTTAGTGATTAGTCTACTGAAATAAACAGTTAGAAAAAATACTAATTATCATCAATTCTGTGAGATATTTGTGCATTAAAAATAGTCCATAATGAAGAACTAACTGGCCTTCATTTTACTGTGGTGAGATGACCAGCTTTTTTCTTTTCAACATAAAAGTTTCTTTTAAGGGCTTTTCTTTGTAGTTATCTTTAAAACTAATTTTCTCTTCAGTACACTTTACCCATTTTCAGTTATTTTTTACCTTCATCTCTGCTGCAGAACCATATCAAATGTACTTTTTTTCCCTAAAATATTAGCTATGTCTCTGTCTCCGAACATCTATTATCTAGCATTGCTGTGATATCTTCAAAGAATTCCTGGTGATTATTTATGCACAGCCGAGTCCATTCTGGCTAGCCATCTCCAAGTGATACTTCAGCACTTTGTATGAGATGATTGCTGAACTAATCCCCTTAGGGTCTTCATCATTTCGATTAGCATAGAAAGGATGGAGAGTTAAGAAATCTTCACTCAGGGTGCTACTAGTAGAAAATATTCATACTGCTTCTTGATATATGAGAAGGTATGTGTCCATCTGTAGTTTTAAGCTCAATAGTTAATGAGTTTCTTGAAGTTTGAAGCTTTTATTTTTGGGAAAACACCAAAAACTTTAGTACTTTAATATTCCACAGTTTCCTATCTTTTGCTTTTGCCTTAGTATAGTATGAAAATAATATGTCCTTGTGCAAGTTGGCAGGAAAGATTGTGCTACTCTAATATTAGAGTTTTAAAAAGGGAATCGTGGCTTTCTCTTGTGTGTGAGAAGGTAACTGCGTTTGCACTGATTGTTGCTCTTTGGCCTGTAAATTCTTTGTTCTATTTAATTTCTGAAAGAGAAGCATTTGCTTGTAAGATATTTTATATTTCATTATGAAATAATAAGGGAGCTAAAGCAAGCTTGATTAAATTACAGTGATTGGAAGATAGAAAATTTTCAGTTCCAAATTTAGTGTTGTACAATTGAACTTGTCAATTAGTACTAATAAAACCAGGGCTAGAGTAGACCCATGAGCATATTTAACTGGCTCCTGGATAAATCCTTTCAAATAAATTTAGAACTCATTTTACCATTTTACTAGAAAACAAAATTTTGACCATGTAGTTATGCTGTTTTATGGTAACATGGCAAGAATGAGAAGGTACATAAAATGGACATTAGAGATACCCTTTTGGCTTATTTCTATGGCAAAGTTATATCCCAGAATTAACTAGTTCCTCTTTAAGTGTAATTTTAAATGAGGAAAAGCAAAGAATATTTATCATATGCATGATGCATAAAAATGTTTTTTAAACTAGTGCCAAATTAACCAATCCCAGGAAATACAGGTATTTAAACAGATTTTTATTGATACAATCCTTTACATTTTCTTTTGTGATTTGCAAATCTGTAATATCTGTATTTTAAATTAGAGCCATATTTGAGATTTGGTGTTTAAAAGGTAACTAGAATCACAAATATATACATCCCAGTGTTTTGTACTAGATAGTAGTTATAAATATAAATAAAAAAGGAAATTGGAGTTGTAAGGTTTGTTTAAAATATATTTCTAAACCCTATATAAGAGGTATTATATTGGGCCACTTAAGAAATTATACAAAGCTGTATGGTTCAGAGCAGCCTCTGTCATTTAGAAACTCAAATCTAATGAAATAAGACAGATCATTTCTCTTCTGCTCAAAACCAGCCAGTGCTTTTCATCTTATATTGATTAGTGCTTCTCATCTACTTTTGATTAGAAGTCAACATCCATGCTCTGACCTTGTGACCCTCAACATGTCCCTACCTCCACTCTGCTACCCTACCCCTTTGAGTTATGATATCAGCACCAACTGTCTTCCAAAGATGTGAAGCACATGGCTGTCTCGGGGCCTTAGCACATCTTAAAAGCTTCCTTCTGATTCTACAAGTCAGATCCTTCACTTTATCCAAATCATCACTAAAAAATCTCCTTGATGAGGCCTTCTTAGACATTTTCCCTAAAATTAAAACCCACTTCAAACTTCCTATTTTTTTGTATTTTTCTTATCTAACAGTCATTGCTATTCAACGTACAATATAACACACTTTCTTATCTTCCAATCTTGTCTATTTTCTAATACAATTAAAGTTCCTTGATGACAGGAAATTTTATTTCTTCCATTCTCTGCTATGCCTCACTGCTTGAAATGCCCCTGTCACATGGAAAGTGCTCACTAAATGTCAGTCTAAAGAATACACAAAAAAGGCAAAGAGGATGTGTCTGTGAGTAGCTGTGATATGAGAAAGACATTAATAACATATACAAAAGATAGATACAGATATAGTATTTTAGTTCTGGGACTCTACATGTTTTTTATTTAAAATGGCTTTCATCTAGTGGCATTCTTTCAGTGTGTTTTATTTTCTGTAAAATGGGCTTATATAATTAGAAAACTACCTTCCCTCTCCCATAAATACTGATAATACTGTGAAATGTCTTTGAAGTGTTTTCATGTTTAAAGAGAAGCTAGAAATATATCTATTCTGAGAGTAATTATTCAATGCATCTTCAATTGTTATGAATAATTCCACTTTAAAAATATGCAATGCTTGATAATAGATCTTAAATATAAAATTAATTTCTACTTTTCTAATTAGCCTTCTCCTATTTGCAGTCTTAATAGCTGAAATAACATAGACTCATCATGTTTTAAATCAAATTAGCAAACAGATTTCCTCCTTTAGTATCCTTCCATAAAAATCTATTTAGCATAAAATAAGGATGCTGTAGCATTTCCAGGCAATATTTGATTATGTATAGACTGAAATGCTTCCCTTTCTAACCAGTTGTTGGAGGGTGCATCTAATTATATCTTCACTTCTAATTCAGCAATCTGTGTTTGCAGTTGTTTCAATCTGGCATACCACTCTTTTCTCCTATCAGTAGAAAAAAGATATAATAGCTCTGCATAGCATTGATGAAGCAATTTTCCTAAATGAATAATTCGTGTTCTTTATGGGCAACACTGGAAGCTGCAAGCAAATATCATCATTTGTTTAACTAATTGGAAAAAGAATCACTAGGAAGAAAGAGGATTTAGAAACTAACTTCCAACAAAAGCCAGTCACAGATGATGCAATAGACAGGTTCTCACTGCTGTGTGTGTGCATGCATGTGTGTATGTGTGTGCGTGCGTGTGTGTGTGTGTGTGTGTGTGTGTTTAAAGCTGAAAGCCCCATGTTGAGAATATATATCCAGGTGAGAATACTGAAGGCAGGAGTAGATACAAGACTCAGTTTGAAGCACAAATTAAGTAGTACAGTTCACTTTATCAGGAAAGACTAATCTCTCCACTTTCTGACTTGGGGTTTTCAGAGTCAGGTGCACAGCCAGAGTCATCTTTCTCCAAATGGTAAAAACAAAGCAGATGGTTAGGGTGGAGTGGAGAGGGTGAATTTGCTTAAATTATTTAAATGACATCCTTTTTCTTTTCTATGTCATATGACCCCTTCCTGGCTTCTAAGAGGGCAGTAATTCTTATTCTGTACAAACAGTCATGACAAGGCCATCCTAGCTAAAATTGGCATTCAGCCACCAAGTTCATGTCATCTCTGTATTTTAAAATAACCTTGTAGAAACAACATCGACACTACCATATCTATTAATGGCCTGTGTCTAGCATATGTCTGAGGATTGGTGATTGAGACAAGGGGAAAATTAAAGACAAGAAGAAATAAAGGAAGAAACACAGGGCAAAGGAGGGAAAGAGAGAGAGAAATAAGGAGTGGGAGTAGAGGAAAGAGACACGAGTGGGGTCAAGAAAAGCAGGAAGGAAGGGAGGGAGGGAGGGAGGAAAAAGAAGCTAATCTTCTTGTCTAACTCTCAATGCTTATCGTATTGGGTCCATATCATTTCACCTCTCTAGCCATATCTAAAGGCTTACAGCTGTCAACGCACCTGGAGGTGGTTCTTGTTCCGTTGCCTCAGCTATAGTCCTCCCTCTGTCTGGAAGGTGCATTCTAGAAACATTTCCTAAACTTCCAGACTTTTCCTGTACACTCTGCCTGATGCTTCTATCATCCCCTCCCCACTGTTTCTATCTTAGTTATTAAAGCACATTTGGAAAGTGTTCATTTGCATGAATATTTTCATTCTTTGGGTAAAAAAACATCCAAGACAGGCAATATTTTTAGGCTGCTGTTTTTCTAGTACCTAATGTAGTATCAAGCATATTGTATATTCTCAATGAATGTTTACAGAATAAAGGCCTATCAAGGAATCCTCAACTTCTCTAGATTTTTCCTTGCATTGTGTAAGAGAAATAATAACTGGTAGAATTCAGGAGGGCTTCTTTGCTCTTTAGCACTGTGAAGAGAGTTACATTCATTATATAATTTCATCCTTACAACAAAACTTAAAAGGTAAACGACATTAGTAACACATTCTAAAGAACAGAACGATAAAGTAATTTGCCCAAGGTCATACAAGCATAAATAATACAGAGAATTAGGTCAGGAGCTGATGTTGCAGATAAGTTGAAATGGTCTTGGCTTCACTTATAGTCGCAACACTGACAAATTTTGCCATTGAAGAAACCAACCTTGTCATAATCAATTTGAGCTGTGTAACAAATTATCATAAACTGTGTCTTATAAATAAATGACAGAAAGTTATTCATTAAGATTCCCCAAATCAAGGGATTGACAGATTAGGTATCTAATGAGGGTCAGCTTCTCTGTCTCCATTGCTTCTTTTGTAAGGGCACTGGTCCCATCCATGAGTCTTATTAGCCCTCCTGATCTCATCACTCCCAAAGGTACCACCTAATACCACTATGTCAGTGAGTAGGTTTTCATCATAAGAATTTGAGAATTCACAAATATTTAGACCATGGCAACTAAGATTTACTAAGATTAAAATTTTCTTTCTCTCTGAGATGCAGATAAATTATATGCCTCCTGAAAATCACACATTGGTAAAGATAACATGATATAATCTATATGAGAATAATTTTTGAAATCATATTAGTTTGATTTTATCATTATGACAAATATTTGATAATACTATATATTCTTCTCTATAGCTATCTTGTTCTTTGAATAAAAATAATAAGAAGCCCATATTGGTTTACAGTGTTAGAATGTTAATATGTAAATAGTGCACTGTACATAGCATATATATTTTTGTGAGATTTTTTGATGATGGTTCAACAAAATAATACCTAATGATGTTTCTAGTAGCTATTCCCTCTTGTAATTGTTTTAACAATCTGCAACACTGACCCACATAACAGAACTAGTTACAGAGAAAAGTAGCCACTGCAGGTATTGGTGGGACAGGCCCCAAAGAGAAGGAAGCAACTGGCAGCTTCTGGTCTAAGGTCAGTTTCATTGTGTTGTGCTATGTTTACTCGTGAGGGTCTTTAAACAGCTCTGAATGCAAGTGTGTCCTAATTCTTGTGATTTTCTTCCCTTATGCATATTTTCTGATTGGTCTCTTGTTCATTTTTGGGAAGATGCAGACAGAATTTTTTTTCTCATAATATTACTGTAGATTTGACATTGACATGGGCCAGCCCTCTGCTGACCTTTGCCCTTACTTATAACCAGATTATGCTGTATTTAATTATTTTTTCTAATTATGGACAGAAGAAAGTAATTTGTCTATACATATTATTATTTTATAAATAATATTTTATAAAATATTATTTTAGTATAATTTGTTAATATAAGAAGAAACTGCTGTGAAAAATTTAGGACCTAGAACTTTGCCTTGAGACTAGAATATTTTAATAGAATTAATTCTCCTACATTCTTTTCCATCTCAGAAATTATTAGTTTTAAAAAGATTTTACAGTTTCTCAGTCAAGTTTGTGAGTGAAATATCCACGTGTATATATATACACTGTTGGCCTCACCCCTGGCACTCTTTTACAAATATGCATACATCATTTAGTTGTGTTTGAACTAATTAATTCATATAGAGAGTTGATATGTAAGGTGGAGGAGGAATAAGATTAGACTTGGGAGAGATATATCCATTGGACACGACAAGTGGGGTTACGAGAAAGAGAAATAGCTAACTCATAGCCCACAAAATCTCAGAGATGACAACCAGAATCTAGAGAAGTGATAGCACAACTGTGGGTGAGGTCCTAGCAAGAACTGCACTGTCACTGTAAAACTCCCCACATCTCCTGCAGTTCCTGGGCTCTCAACTTGCTACAAAAGCCTTGAGTTCTCTTTGAAAACTTGGAGTGAGTTTATTCTCCATTCTTATTCCCATCATCCCAGGCCACTGGTCAAGCCTCTGGAAATCTACATCTCCTTCCCTTCACTCTTAAACTGAACTGTTGCTCTGTCTCCTCTCCCTGCTTCTCTGCCTCTGGAATCCTCTGCTTTCTTAATTTCCTGGTTCACTCTTGAAGCTCCTCATTCTCCTCTAACCCACTTGCCTCAGTCTTTTCTCCCTATATCCTTTATGATTTGTGCTCCACCCTTGGGTAAAAGCAGCTGTATTTTTGCTACTCTTACTATCTAGGTGGACTACTTTCTCTTTCTTCTTCATATTCTAACTTCTCACCTCGTTTATTCTCAATAATCTAATTTATTGCATCTGACTCTCAACTTTTCTCTTTAAACTAATCTGATCTAATCAAGGATAATCATAAACTTCGTACAACATTCCGATATTATGGACACTCTGTTTCTTCACCATGTCAACTCCAATAATTGTCATTGGTGTGCTCCTTCAATGATCATCCTCATGGCCACACGTCATAATCTTTGGCTCTACTTCTGAATTTTATACTCAAATATACTAAAACCTCTTATGCCATCATTTTTCTTACCACCTTGCTTTGATGGCATATGATGTTGATTTGCTTGAGCTATAAAACTTCTAATTTTTCATCCTTTTCCCAACTTATTCCATTGTCTTACTTAAGTAAAAACTTCACTGGAACCTTCCACTCCTTACAGCTTGACCTAGGTCAGTCCAACACCTTCCTCATTTCTCATCCTCTGATTACAGAGAAAACCGTGCAACTGAATGGCACGGTGTTGATAAAAAGGCACTGTCCCAACTCACTTGATCCTCTGTAGACTGAAAAGTCCTTAGCCACCTTCTCATCCATTCCCCAGAGAGGTACTTTCATAACCCTCAGAACTTTCCTAAGGCCTCTATGCCTTATGATTTTTCATTCTCAGCAGAAAAATTTGCCTTCTTCTTTGAAGAGAATATAATGTCCAATAGATTGGAAATCTCTCAATATTCCATATTTAAACTTACCAAGATATAATTACCATTTTCCTTTAGTAGTTGTGAAAGATAAATCTCTCCCATCCTGCTTCTTCAAATATCTGCATTAACCAAACCCCTTTGCCTATATTTCAGTGTATTTCCTCTTTATAACACCTCTCCCACCTTAAATATAATAAAGGAGAAAAATAATATTCTCTGCCTATGTCTCTGGTATTCATTATCATGTCACTCATCTTCCCATAAAAGTAAGTTTCTGGAAATAATTGCTGGTTTTGCTATTTCTACTTCCAAACTTCCCATCTAACATCTTTATCAGGCTTTTGCCTTACTGTTTCACTGAAAATATGCTGACCATGATCATTATCAATTGAATTATTAATAAATCCAACCAACATTGTTTCCTATATGCATTATATCACATATTCTATAATATTGATAAGTACTGCTTCCTTCTTGTTGCTCTCTGCACAGTTAGCATGTATAATCCTGCACTCCGATGTCTTTCCACTTGTGGAACCTACTAGTTATCCAATACTTATTTGTTGCTGTTGTTTGTGTTGCTTGTTGCTGCATTTCATATTATGACTAATGTCTCTGAGTGACTCCACCCATTCCTGTGATTTTAACTATCATGTATTTACTAGGATAGGTCTGTAGCCTAGGTCTTTTACTTGAATCCCAGAAGTTTCTATATACAAATGTATACTTGAATTTACCTACCTGAAAAGAGATTTTGTACTTTATCCAGTTTCTGACCCTTGCTTTTGTGTGCCTAGTCTTAGTGAGTTGTCCCAATATTCACTGAGTACCCAAACCATACATTTAATTCATTGCAAAATTCTAATACCCTGATATACAGCTAATCTTTGAATCCTGATATTTCTTTTTAATACTCTTTCATCTGTCTACTTTTTTTCCCCAATATGATTACAAACACATTTGTTCAGGTTTTTTGTATTGTTTTGATTAAGGAAAAATTTCCCTAAATAGATCTTCAACCCACCCTTCACATTGCTATCAATGTGGTCATTCTAAAAAGAAACTTAGAAAAGATTCAAGATTTTCAGCAAGAGATAGAAGATCCTTTATAACTTGGATGCTGTGTGCTTCTGTGACTTTCTCCTACAGCTCTCAAAATATTTTTGGCAGACATCATTTCTATTGGACTTACTAAAGCCTTCCATTTGCTAAAGGAAAGAAGCTTAGAGGAGACCATAGTAGGCAACAGTTCTGAAATTTATATGATCATGGAATGCTTCTTTTTTTCAGAGAAGTATTGATACAATTTTTTAGAACTGGTAATATTCTAATATTTAGGAAAATGATACAATAACATATTTTGACTTGATTTTCATCATTGAGATTAACATTAAAGAACTAGGAAAAACAGTAATAAAAACAACTTTTCAGAAGAAACTAATAAGTCAAGGATAGCTTATGTTTATGTAAATTGTATTATATGCAACCTGTCACAAATATAATGCCTTTGAGATAATTTTAAAAATCTCATTAATGTGAATCAAAGAAATGAAAATAAACTCATGTATTTCTAGATTTAGAAAATATAATTACACATTCTGTAAAAATTCCTTTTTATTACACATAAAGTGATGTGTTTTATTATAATCTAATTCTAAGGTCAATAAAGGACATAAAGCAAATTTCTTTCATTATTCAAGTATAACTACATTTCTGATAAGATTTTAGATGTGTAATGCATGGCATGCTTCAGATAATTGAACGTTAATTAAAATGTAAGAATATGAAAAATCTTACGAGTGAAAGTAGCCAATAAGGCAGAACTCTTGTTGTCTGACATCTGTATTGTTAATGGATAGACACTGGTCAATTAAAAAAACATGGATGTTAAATTGAAGTTTTCATTTTCTGCATTGAAGACAATCAATAAGTAGTTAATGAATTTTTTCAAAAGCATGACCTCTGCCCTCCTAGTATTTAATTCTTGTGACATTGTGTTTGAAAATTTCTCTGAAAGATGCAAACTAAGTTTTCCTGATAGAGGATTTCTACTTGAAAAGAGATAGTGTGCTATAGAAAGGGTAGGCTTTCCTGATTAGTCAAATCCATTTGTAGCTACTTAAAAACATCTGTATGATCTAACAGATAGAAAAGAAGCCAGAGGGTGTCTTACTAGTAGAGTCAGCTCAGTCTCAGCTTCTGTGCTCATAGCCTCTGAACTGACTGCAATGTAATTTCAGACTTAATTGTTGCCTGAACCTTGCTGCTAACCATCTGTGCTAACAGTTTTTGCTTTCTACTTCTCTCACTCTTTTTCCTTTTTCTTCATCTTTTTTTCTTTTTGGCCTAAATAAGTGTCATTTTAAATTTCACTTTATTTATGAATTGTTTAAAAATAAAAGAAGAAAAGAACACATAGGTACTTGTACTTTGTTACTCAAGAATATTACTTCACATATCTTTCTTTGGAAATCCTGATTTTTCTTTGGCATCATGTAGATCTATTTTTGTGATGCAACAAAGAAAAAAAGTAGGACTTCATAAAAGAAAGAGTAAAGAATAAAAAAATCAAATAAAACTTGTCCTCTACCTTCACTAAGATTATTCTGGCTCTTTCATATATAGACCTTTCAATACTTCTATGCCTACAAAGTTGTTTTGACCAAAGATATAGCAAAAACCAGATCTATATTCCAAAACCATTGCTGCCCTGATTTTTAATCTAAAATGAGCATGCCTAATTTACCATTGACTTCCGTGCCTTTTAATAACTTATAATTGAAAGAGGTAATAAGAATGTGAGCAAATATGTAGAATAGTCATCAAAATAATAAACTCAGAACAAGCCACCACCTCAACAGATGAGTAGTTACAAGCAAAAAGGTCTTCCTCAATTCAGTCATCAATGGGTGGCTGTAAGAGGTCCCTAGATTGCAGCCTCAGATATTCCCTTATGAATCATTTTAAAATAAATTCCTATTTTCAGAATAGTTTTAGATTTATGGAAAGCTGCAAAGAGAGCTCAGAAAGTTTATGTGTATTCCAAACTCAGTTTCTTCTAATGTTAACCTTTTAATTTTTTATGCCAGAGATTGAACCCGGGGACACTTAACCACTGAGCCACATTCCGTCCACAGCCTTGTTACTTTTGATTTTGAGACAGGGTCTTGCTAAATTGCTTACAGCCTAAATTGCTGAGGCGGGCCTTGAACTTTGCGATGTTCCTGCTTTAGCCTCCCAATCTACTGGGATTACAGGTGTGAACCACTGCATCTGGTCTCCCCTATTTTTAACATTTACATTAGTATGATCCATTTGTCAAAATTAATGAACTAATATTAATACATTATTATTCACTAAGCCACATACTTTTCAGATCTTAGCACTTACTTAATGTCTTTTTCCTGGTCCATGATCTGATCAAGGATATTATATTTATTCATATCTCCTTAGACTTCTCTTTTCTGGTAGTTTCTCAGAATACAAGTCAGATATTTTGTGGAATATTCCTTAGTGTGGATTATTGGATTTTATTCTCCTAGTCAGGCTGAAGTCAAGAGGGAGGAAGACCAAAGAGGTAAGGTGCCATTTGCATCAAATCATACCAAGGACATATGCTCTCAACACACCTTATCAGGAATGGTGTGACCTGTATTCTCTGGTGGAAACAGTATTTATCAGGTTTCTCCATTGAAACCTCTTTTTCTCCATCCCTGTTTGGTACTGTTTGAGAGGAGATCATTATGTAGATGCCGCATTAAAAGAGTTGGAAGTTGTGTTCCTTTGCCTGGGGAGAGGAGTACTACATAAATTATGGCAGATTATTCTGCATGGAATTTCTGTCTTTTCTACCATATTTATTTATCTAATCACCTATTCATATAAGTAGGCACCTTTGGATTCACTTCAAACAGTATATCACAATATAATTCTACAGTATTTATCTTTTTTTATTAAATTACTTGCTCCATTACATTGTATTTAGAATTGGTCATTGAGAAATCTTTCATTTGATAACCCCTCCCCTCTTTTTGATAGGCTCTAAATATCTGCTTTTTTTGGTGTTTTTTTTTTTTTCCTATTGCATTGCTTTCTGGCAAAAGAGATCCATCAGACTCAGGCTCATCTTGTGGATTGTTTTAGGCCTAGAATCTAGAATCAAGAATTCCACCAATGAGACCCCTGTTCCCTTTTATTGAAGAAGGACGTTAAAATTCCTTTATATTTTGAATGAAAAAGGTTTCGTTTTGTTGTTGAGAAATGAAAAGGATTCTACGATTGATTTTGTTAAGGAATATGACTGGCTAAGAAATATGTCCCTACACAGTTTTGTCAACTATCATGGAATGCCAAAAAATATTTATGCCCTCTCAAATAAAAGCATTTGTGAAAAGGAGGGTTTAGGATTTTTACATGAGAGAAAAATAAAGGTGTAAGTCTTTGAGGAAAGAAGATGTGTCTCATGAATTCCATGCCTTATAGTACCTCATAGCATGCCCTGAATTAATAAGTTCTTGATAAATATTTGCGGATCGATCTCAGATAACCGAACCATGTATCTAAATTTTAACTTCATGCATACAGAACACAGAAAAAAGTAAGTGTCAAAGATTTATAAACTTGATCTTAAAGTTTTCATTTTTCCATGTCCTATTCTATTTTTTTAGGATGTAATCTGTTATAAAGATCAAGTCTGTATTTTAAATCATATTAAAAGTTTATATTCACATGTGACATTAAAAGTCATATTAAATCACTTATTTGTGAAATGTGCTCAAGAATGGCTTTTGGTTTGAGAGTAACAGTTAGAATTATTTCTTTTCTCCTATTGTTTTATATCCCTCAGTGCCTTTCCTCTTCCACATACAGAACATTGCCACACTTAAACTATTCTCTCATTTCTTTGGAATAAAATTAACTCTCGTTAGAACACAAAAAGCATAAGAATCATATACAAATGCTATGGAAATGATATTCTTAACATGACATCAATCTTTTAGCATCTGCAGATCACTTAATGAATACTCTATTCAAAAGGACCGCCAATTTTAGACACACTAAAATGCTTATCACAATTAAATATAAAGTATAGTGAACATAACAAAATTGTTTTATAACTTCAGGGAAGATGATGTCTATAAGTGACTCAGGATAAACATATCAAATGAGTTTCATTTCTTAGTAAAATTAAATATAAGCTTTAAATTAGATCTATCAAGATTTGCAGCAAGTATTCACAGGCTCTGCGAGATAGTCTTGATTACTGAGATACTTCTCACTGAATCCAACTTCTGGTTATACATCAGATACTAAGTCAACACATCATGCCCATGCTCAATGCTAAAAGATTAAGTGATTCAACCCACTCAGCTATTAGGAAGTCAAGGTAAGTGACTTCTTTCTCTTTGATGATTATTTCCCTCTGACAAAACACTACCTCATGATCTAACACAGCATATGGATGCTATTTTAAAGTATGTCTGTGATCAGTGTATTGCCTAGGCAAGCAGGAGATAAAATCATGAAGTATTAGAAAAAGTAAATTTATAAGTGATCAGTTCTTTTGCAAGATTTTCTCTATTTTGTTTTTGTTTTTAAAGAGAGAGGAGCAGTGAGAGAGAGAGAGAAACTATTTTTATTTAGTTTTTCATGTGACTTTCATTGCTCTGAGACATCATTGAGTACATGGTGCTGGGGTTCAAACCCACGCACTAGCACATGTTGGGCAAGCACTGTAACCGCTGAGCCACTGCTCCAGCCCAGCTACCGTTCCAGCCCTTTTTTTTTTTTTTTCTTTTTCTTTTTAAGAGAGAGAGACAGTGGGAAAGAAAGAGAGAATCAATTTTATTTAGATTTTCATGAGGCCTTCGTTGCTCTGACACTTTGCTGTGTACTTGATGCTAGGGTTTGAACCCACATCCTGATGCATACCAGGCAAGCACTGCATCTGCCAAGCCACAGCTCCAGGCCATCTTTTGGTTTTGTTAAAGGATCCTATATCTTCATCTCAGAAAAGTCATTTTTCTAGCAATAAGTAATTGGTTCAAGCCATGCTAGACATGGAATATATAATTGAAATATGCTATTTGAGGTTCACTTGAAATCATATAGATGACTTTATTGATCTTGGGAAGAAATGCTTGTTTTATATACCCTCAAATCAAAAGTGCTTTCCTTGATTTTCCTTTCTTTTTAAAAATTGTGGTAAGAAGATTTAAAATTTGAGATCCAGCCTCCTAACAAGGTTCTTTTTTATTTAGAGAGGGGCAGTGAGAGAGAGAGAGAGAGAGAGAGAGAGGAAGAGGGAGGTGAGAGAGAGAGGAGAGAGAGAGAGAGTGAAAGAATCAATTTTACTTTGTCATGTGGCTTTCATTGCTTGTGTACTTGGTTGGGTTCTGGGGTTTGAATCCATGTACTTGCGCATGCCAAGGAAGCGCTGTAACCTTTGAGCCACCACTCCAGCCCCCCAACAAGGTTTTAAGAATGCAATACAGTACTGTTAACTATGTGCATTGTAAAGCAGAATTGTAGAACTCATTCATCCTAACTGAAAATTTATACCCATTAAGCATCAATTTTCCATTTTCCCTTTCACCTGCAGTTTTCCTTTCAACCACCAACATGCTGTTGATAAGCAGAGTTTTACATTTGCTATGTATATTCTTACACACACTGAGTTTCTATAATCTTTTTATATACCAATGGTCATTTTTTATTCTGGTATTGAATTATAATACAAATTAATTAGATTGACTGGCAGCTGATCTTGAAACCTCTGACTTTTCCTTCAAGTTATAACAAGTCCTGTTATCCCAACAGAACATTATCTGGGGCTACAATATTTTTCAAAAGATAAATAAGCAGTAACTAAAGAAATATCTTTATGCATAAAATTTTAGTGAATAAATGTCCCTCATATATGTATATATTATACTTGATCATAGTATACAGTAGCTTTTGTGCTGTTGTTGAGAAAAATATCAGCCAGAATACTCAAATGATATTCTTTTTCACTTTAACTGCCATTCATGTTATGTAATATTCAATCGTCATTTGATAAAAAAGTTTTGCCAATAACTTTTCCTGTTTTCTCTTTTTTTTAAAGAGAGAGAGAAAAAGAAAATCAATTTTGTTTATTTTTCATGTGGTTTTAGTTTCTCCAACATTGTTGTGTTATGTGGTGCTGGGGTTTGAACCTGGGTTCTTACACATGGCAGGAAAACTCTTCACTGCTGAGCCACTGCTGCAGCCCTGTCCTGCTTTCTTTTCTTGCAACATATCAGTCCTTAACTTTGCAACAGGTGGTCTCAGCAAGAGTGGCTTTTTCCTCATTTGAAAATGCCATGAAATTTGAATGTGTCGAGCAGTTATTTGAAAAGTTTACATAATAGATAATGTATCGAGGACCAGGAACAAATTAATTGCAGTTGGTCCTACAAAACAATTCAGATTATTCATCAAAAGTTAATTTAAATATTCCAGAAACTAATTAGTAAATACTAATAAAAATTAAAATGTGTATATCATAGGAGAGAGATCTTATAATGCAATAATTATACATATGGCTTTTGGAATGAATTGGTCCTGATTATAATTTCAGCATTCAGTGGACTTTTGGCAAATCATTCAATATTTTTAATCTTTAATTGTTCTATATGGTAAAATGGGGTTAATTCTGGTACCTATTGCATGGTGTTATTATAATCATTACAAGCAATGATGTATATAAAATGATCTTAACACCATGACTGTTAAATCAGTTGTATCAAATAATTTGTAACTGCTTGTAAGGAATGGAGACATATATTGTCATGAAATATTTGGAGGAAGATAGAGTTTTGCACACAGAAGTGTTGTTTTCAGTCTATTAGTATTAGGTATTAAGTAAATTTTTGAAACATTATTTGGTTAAAAAGTATAGTCCAAAGAAAGCATGGAATACAATAGAGCTATTAAAATGTTGACTTATACATGTTGACATGTATAAGTCAAAGACATGGTAACAGAACAAAATAAATTTGTAAAACTGTAAGATGTCATGGATTCACGCTTTTGGAAAAAGACCTATTTGTTTTATATATGAATAGAATATACATTTAAAGCCTATACACCAAAAGGCGGACATTGTTTTTTATTATCATTTGGTATCATCTTCCTTTTTATAATAAGCATGCATTAATTTTATAATTAGAAAATACTGTATTTAAAGATGAATTTTCTTTCTGTTCAATCTCTCTTCTTTATTTTTCCTTTTAAATTGTTTTACTGATATTATAGAAAATTTGATATAATTATGTAAAATTTGATATGATTATCAAATTTCATCAATGTCCTATCTTCTGGGATTCTGTACACAAAGTGAGGAAAAATGTACTTAAATGCATTTGTCTGAGATCATGTTTTAGAATGACAATTATCACTTCAACTATTAATATTCTATAGCAAAACATTAAGCAAAGTGAAATCATCTCAAAATAATGTTCAAAAAATATATGACCTTTCAAATAAATATCTTTGATGATCAAAAAGCAAATTTTATTCTTTGAGAAATTACTGGCTTTGAAATTAACTGGCTTTGAAAATAACTTTTATAAGATATAAACTGGGCAAGTATACAAAGCCAGACAAAATGGAACAAATAATTGTAGATTTGCCTATAAACTAGTACTTGCTAATCCTTCCAGTAAAGATGTTGAGATAATTTCTAACAGTTACTTTAAAATTATTGTGAAGCAAGGTGCCTAATGGGTGAATTATGCACCTTATCTGTGTTAACTCCCAAAGAGACAGGGTTGGTTTGTCTTCGTTTTTGAGATGAGGATGTTGCAGCCTTGTGCCGAAATTGACTCTGTGCTGAATCCCTCAACCAGCAAGTTGTAGGGCTAGGGTCTGAACCCAACACCTATTAACTGATGCTTAATTTTTTTATTGAATGGCAACAATAACAACAGCCCCATAAGCATTTAAATATATGCAGTGATTTGGGGGCTTTTACCTTTTACACGTTTTACCACATCTTCTACCCTATTCCTAAGGGCTTTCAGTTACGTAAATAAATCACCACAGAGGTACAACGGATTGGCTTCTAGACACAGGATCAGTTTCTTAGCAGTTCTACTTCTAGTGCTACTTTTTTTTTTTTTTTGGTAATGGCATTCAAAATATTTGACTATGATACAGTAAGAAATATATTTTATATCATTACCTAGTGTGCCTACACACATTCACCTTCCCTAAATATACAAAAATCTTAATAAAAAGAAAAGTGCTCTGAACCAAACAGAATAATTTGCTTTTTATGGATTTGCCCCGCATTTTAGAATAGAAGTCTGAAAATAGATTTTTGCTCAGGGCAATTATGTTTCATAAAAAATTTAAGAGAGCTTATGGGAACTGATGTGTGCTTTTGACACTTTAGCATAAATTTGATGAAAGTGTCTCAAGACACATAATAAAATATATTTTCATATAAAAATTAGTGCATCCAAATCACCAAAACATCACAATGAAGTAAAATTGAGTTGTAAATATCTGGCAAAAGGTGTCTAACCCAGTGTTGAGAGGACCCCAAACTGCCCTGCCTTCACTACCAGTGCAGGGACAAATTTCAGCTTTATTGTGAAGAAAATATTGAAGATAGACATCCATAGTATGTCTTTCCTATCATCTGATTTACTTTTCAGTATTATCCAAACCATGGTTCAGGCATGGAATGCACACTTACCACTAGACTAGAAGGCAGCTGAAAACAGAGAAGGAAGAGTCCCTTTTGGGAGCAGAGGAACTGATGTTTTGCTAACATTCAGCTTACAAAAGCTTGTCAGGAAAGAAATGGCAGAAGGGTAAGTCTGCACTGTATTTTGCTCAGTTTTCTGAAAAGACATTGAATATTAATTTTTTTCAAAAAGAAGGAAAAAATTCCTATAATATATGAAATATTAGCATTTATAAAAATATTTAACAAATAACATGAAAAGTCTTTTATATTTGTTCCAAAATCAGGTAATATAAATGTTACGGTAGGGAAAAAAACATGTATCATGGAAAATAGAATTGGTAAATGGTTCCATTTGCCTCTGCTGCAGTTCAGATAAAGACTGAAGACAATAATACCCTTTTCATAGAACTGTGGTAATATTAAAAAAGTAATCTTATAATTTACTGGTATGTTTTTGGGCAATTTAGTATGTTGTAGATCATCTACACTTCCTTAATTCCTGTCCATATAGTAAATAAATGGGTTACTTGTTTGGGAAGAGGCAAGGAATTTTTTGTATAATAGGGTGAAGTGGAAAGATGACTTCTTTTGTTTTCTGTAACATCTACTAAGTAATAGAAATTCATTTCTCAAACTCAACTTCTTTCTAGGATTTCTGAGACCGACTCCCAAAGGAATTAGTGAATGGATGTGTGAAAACAGATTCCCCAAGGCATCCTGAGGTTACTCAACAACCACATATCCCCTCTGAAAATCCAGAAGTGGTAGGAGGAGAATAGCTGTCTTTATAGCACTTTCTCCTCAGAGACAGAGACATGGAACAAATACCTGAATTCTCCTTAGTGGTTAAATGATGGTTAATCTCAAAATGATTTGACACAAAGGGGTGAATGGTGTGGGAGAACATTAAATCACTACATCTGTAGTCATCACATCTTTACTAGTTAGATTATAGAAAGAGAGGAAAGATGCTGAAAAGAAGGAAAATCAGTTTGCTTCCTCTTCTCAGTGTCGTTTGAGCAATGCCAAAAAGCTGAAATTCTGGACATAGTCATTCTATTCCTTTGCTTTTTGACTTTTTTCATACAAGTAGTTGATATAAAAGTTAAGTTGGAAAAAATGTGAAAATTGTGGATGTTTTTGATGGTATTTTAGAATAGAAGAAAACTAGAAACTCATAGAAGGAAAAATAACACTAGCAGCTCTTACTCACTAAGGGCTTCCTGTAAGCTAGGGACTTGGTCTTGAGCTGATATGTGCCATCATCACAATGGTTGGTGCTATTATTAGGCTAATTTTACAGCAGGTATAATAACTATGCTCTACCGATTTCTCAAAGAGTCAGGGGGATAAAGCTAAATTTTGAAGAATTTCTAAAATAAAAGTTCAGAAATGACTGTAGAGTAGCAACCAACAAAAGTGCATTGTCTAAGTGAGAAGAAAAACAGAGTTCAAGGGCTCCCTCTGACACTACCTAAGAGAAAGATTTGGAACCAGTTGGAGAATAATGAACACATTTTCTATTCTCACACTAAGTTTGATAAACATGTACATGCAGTTCAATTACAATTTTAGAGTGTTACTGTAAAGGAAAAAGGATTACTTTTGTATCCTTTAAAAGGGATTATGTAAAGACAGGCTGGATATTCTTAACTGTAGCAATCACAGCATCTGAAAGTTTCACACAACCTCATTAATTGCATTGAATCTACAGCATTTCTTTGATGTCCAAGAACCAAAAGATCTGTATCTCTGCCTTTTTGATAGTCATTTCACAAAAGGATAGGTATTAATTTTTCAAGCAATTCATGGAGACCCAGTCATTATGTTACTGAGACATTCAAGGTGAATGGTGGGGAGACAATGTAGTTAATGGTGTAATTAATGAGACATTAGCAATCATACCAGGTCCCACTGTTCTTCCATCTTATTTATTTATTAGGAAAAAAACTTTCTGTCATTTAATTTGGGTAGCTATGAGTCATTGTTGATATCTATTTATATTCTCCTAAGGGGCCTTGGCAAACACATTCATTTAATACAGGTGTTTAAAATCTCTTACGGGTGAGAATGTCTGTGCAACAATATACTTTATTTTCAACTTTAAGTAGCAGAGTCATAGATTATCACATAGTTGTATCAGTGACCATAAATCATTACAACCTGCAGTGTCTTAATACAAAGTGAAAATTCATTCGACTTTTTTGCCATTTCCTTCTCTTAGGCGTAATTCTCACTATATTCTCTAGCTGGCTGGTCTGTCCTAAGGAGCTATCTGGTAGCTAAAGGGTTAGAAAAACCTCATTCTTCATTTCCTTCCTTTCCTTCTCCTTCTCTTCTTCTTCTTAGCAGCATATACTCAATATCTCACAGTTTTGTAGTCCAGAATTCTGGACTTTGCTTTACTGGATTGTTTGCTTCCGGCTTCATTTCTTCAGGCTCCAATGCATGTGTTGGTGCTGCCAGGCCAGTCCCGTCTGAGAAAGTCCAAGGAAAGATTGTCTTCTGCAGGACCTCAGTGTGCTCAGTGTCTTGTTAGAAGCTGCTCTTAACAACAGGAAACCTCCTGCTGATTCTTGCCAGAGGAGCTCCTCCAACATGACCACTTCCTGGCACAACTCATGTCTTCAAGGCTTGTGAGAGCAATCTCTCCAGGGGCTCTGCCAGTAACATGAAGTCTTAAATATACGGCAAAGGAATTGCAGTAATGACCTCCTGTAACCTGTGTCATCAAATCCAACCACAGCAGTGACATCTCAGCTTCCCTAGATTTTATGGATTAGAAGCAGGTCATTGGTCCCACACCCAAAAGGAGGAGACCACATGCTGCTATAAACATCAAGAGCCAAAGATCATCAAGAGTCACCCTAGGAATGGTCTGCCACACCTGTCATCTCTTGTCTGGATTTTTAAAATAGCCATCGTCAAATCCTTGCTTCTTCCTTCTCCTGTTTTCACTCACAGCAAGAATGAACTTTTTAAAAATTAATCCAGATAACATTACGGACTCAAAAACCTTGAACAACTTTCCATTTCAATCTTAGTCTTCTATCTTATTTAATACATATCCTTTTAGAGTTTTCAAAATAATACACATTTGTATCTGTCAGTATGCACATACAGACACACACACGCTTTTAAAGATAATTAGGATTCCTCTATTTATTTTATTCTAAGACTTGCTTTTCATACCAAATAGCTTAACTTTACTGTTTGCTGTCTTTATACATTGACCAAATTATTTTTACTAGTTGTTTAGTGTTGATTGGTAAGACTACACCATTTAATATTTGACTTGCCCTGTTGGTTGATTTTAGGATTACTTTTTAAACTTCGTCATTATAAATTTGCAATAAATATTTTTGTTTGGGCTTCTTGGTGATGAATAAGGTTTTCATGATTAATAAATTATTGTAAGTAGAATTACTGAGTCAAGTCACCTATGTTTTTTACATTTCTTCAGTATCAACATGATGATGTCCCGAAGGGCTCATGTGGTATTTATCCCAAATCAAATTTTCACTAATTCTTGATGACATTAGTAAAATTTTACTAACGAGGGTTAGGAAAGTACCCTAGGGTCAGAGTGCTTGTCTAGAATGTTTGAGGCCCAGGGCTGATCCCTAGCAACACACACACACACACACACACATACACACACATATTAATGAAAAAAATATATACAATTGAATCATAAAGCAGCATTTGTCTATTTATTAAGTGGTAACATTGGGCATTATTTGCTTTATTTATGGATCATTTTTATTTCCCCTGAGATGATCAATCATACTTTATATCCCCCTTTTTATTGTTATTCATTTTTTGTAATTAATTTTTAGATACACTTTATGTATTACAAAATTAGCCCTTTGACTAACTTATTTTTTGCAAATATAATCTTCAGGTTTTTAAATGTAAAATATTAATTTTATTTATAGTATCTGTTGCATTTCTGAAATCTTTTTATAACTATATAGCAGAAATTATTATTTATTTATTTTAAAGAGAGAAGGACAGTGAGAGAGAGAATTAATTTTTATTGAGTTTTTCACATGGCTTTCGTTTCTCTGACATTAGTTGTGTAAGTGGGTGCTGGGGTTTGAACTTGCATACTCCCACATTCCAGGCAAGCGCCTGCTCCAGCCACCAAACCACTGCTCCAGTCCTATTTTTTTTTTAAAGAGAGAGAAAGTGAGAATCATTTTATTTATTTTTTCATCTGTTTTTTGTTGCTCTGACACTTAGTTATATATGTGGTGCTGGGGTTTAAACCTGGATCCTCACACATGCCAGACAAGCATAATACTGCTAAGCCACTGTTCCAGCCCCCAGAAGTTATTTATTTATGTATTTTAAGAGAGAGAGGGACAGAGAGAGAGAGAGAGAGAGAGAAAGAGAGAATTAGTTTTGTTTCGTTTTTCATATGGCTTTCATTGCTCCAACACTTGGTTGTGTACCTGGTGCTGGGGTTTGAACCTGTATCCTTGCTCATGCCAGACAAGTGCTGTAACTGCTAAGCCACTGCTCCAGTCACCCAGAAGTTATTTTTAAATGTATTTTTTTTAACTTTTGGTTTAAGAAACCCTTTAGAATTATTTAAAGAAAAAGAAGTTTCTAATGAGAGATATTTTTACCCTTCCAGACAAATAATAATCTGAAACTTCTCATAGTGATAATTTATTATGATGACTTATTACTTAGGTTAATCAGTCTTGACCCTTAGATTTAAATTCTCTGCTCAATCATTTAATGTTATTACAGGTGATTACTCATTTCCGTTTTAATCATCCTTCACATTTCTCAGTCAGTGCCTGGCCATGCTCTAATTCCTACAGGGAAGTTTAAAAATGCGAAGATGACATTGCCTCTACCTCAATGGAATTTATTCAGGTGAATGAAGTCTTTTTATAATAGAAAATGACATGAATTAAAGCAGGGCTTGAATTTATAAACATATGTATATGTGGACCACATTCAGTCTCCTAGTGGGAAGCAAAAGCAGGAAACCCTTTGCTTTGAAATGCACTGAAGCCTAACAATTCATTGCAGGTAAATGATAATTTTAAATACATCTGGGCTCTGCAGAATAGCATGAGAGTGTTATAGACGTTTTTTCTGCTTGGTTGAGTGAATGCTTTTAAAGTCTCTAAATTTTAGGGTAGTAAAGAGTAGCATCTAAAGACTGTGGAGCAGTTTTAACCTGTGCCTCCAGGTTAGACACCAGATGGTATAAGCACTATGTGGGGCAGCACAAAACAGGAGGGAACACAGGAAGTCAACTGTTATCAAGCTCAGAAGCTTAAATACTGTAGGTGTGTTGCTATGGTTATTAAAATAGAGAACCTGATAGTAAAATTACCAAACAAGTATGAAAGAATGACACTGGCAATAGCAGCCATAGCCTGAAGTGGATAAAAAAAGTGGGATCTAGTTCTATAATGCTACCAGGAAATTTAATAGGGGCCTTTGAAAAGAATCTGAGTAATGATGGTGTCTGGCTTAGGAACGGCTAGGAATCATTTTTAGTGAAAGGAAGTTGAATGCAATTGTGCCCATTAGTATGTGTTCAGTGCTCTGGGTATGGAGGTCGAGGCTGCCAGGACCTCAATTCTAGCTCTGCCCACTCCTAGCTATGGATCCTCTGCCCATGCTACAGTTCTTCCACATAAAATTTAGGAATAATATTAACTACCTGGTAGGTGATTATAAAGGCTGAGTCTACATGTTTTAAGTGTTTATACATCAACAATGCCAAATTTAAAAATTCTAACAGTTCTTGATAGTATAATGAGTAGTTAGTACTTTTGTAATCAAAATCACATTTCAATTTGTTGTTCTCACACTAAGATTAAGCTAAAGAAGGAATTATTATTATTCCCTAAATGAACAATCTTAAAAGTGACTTGCCTAATAAGCTGCTAGACAAAGACATTGAGATTTTGACATTAGGCCTCATGGGATTTTTAATTCTACAATGCTGTTAAGAGAAAATAAGAAATAAATGCAAGCAAGATTTATTTGTTATGTGGTTCCTCCTGGGGAAAAAGAATGTGCTACGTCTTTTTGCACATAATTTCATTACATCATTACAGCCATGTTTTTTTCTTGATTTCCCATTTTATAGATAAAAAGATGAGATTCAGCCTAAATTACTCATGGAAGGTTACATCTGCGTGTAAATGAAAGAAATAGAAGCTATTTACTATTCTGGTCTTAGAATTCAAGCTTTTCTCAAGAGGTCAGATTGTAATGAGTCATCTGTTTATGGTGCTGAAGTGGGCTGTGGAAGAGCAGTGACAGAATGGAAGACACCTGCAGTGAGTTAATCTGGACCTGTCTTACAAACATGTTTCTCAAAAAAAAAAAAAAAAAGAAAGAAAAAAAAGAAAGAAGGAAGGAAATGCAATAATGCAGTACATCTTTTTGGTGAAATATATCAAGAAAAATTTTTTTTTCTTTTCCTTTCTTTCTTTCTTGCTTTCTTCTTTCTTTTTTTTTTGGCATGGTAGAGTAACAGAGTGGAAGTAGAATGAAAAAGTTCAAAAGTTCAGAAACTGATGTCATTTTAAAACAAAAGAGGAAGAGCTAAAAATTGTTGACTATGGAGAGAAAAAACATTCAGGAGGATGAGAGACAGAAACGTATTTTGGAACTAGCAGGAGCCACCCTCTGGAGGAGATGGGAAGTCACGCTAGAATAAAATATAAGCAAGAACACAATTTAAATTAGAGAGAGGCAGATGATGAAAAAATAAAAACAAATGAAAAGCAGAGATAACTAAATATTCCAGATGAGCATAAATTTAGAGACACACAGTCCTATAAACTAAAAAGTTTAACAAAGTGATATTTATGACTTCAAAAAGTGTACTTTTCCCCTCGCCAATTACCTGTTATTTTTAGATGTACTTGACAATAAGATATATGTTGAAATTTTTATAAAAGCAAGCAATATAACTTATTCTAATTCAGTTCCCAGTATTTCCCCTTCCCCTACCCATTCTCTTCCCTCTTCTCTACTGATGTTTCTGTTATTAATACTGTTTTTTAAATTTAGTGACTTCTTGATATGCATGTTGATGACATTCACTATGATATGTTCATACATGAACATGAGAAATTTAAGTATGATTCGTTCCACAAACTAAAGCAATTTTCAAAGTGAAGAGGAAATGTTTTCTTTGATAGCAATATTCACTTATATTAAAATGTACTTTTTAAGTTCTACTTCTCTTTTCTGTTTATTTTACTGTCAGATACTGATATAGTATTTCTTATCAGAAAAAGATTGCATTAATAAAAACTTCTAGTTATTTCCTAGTCTTCCTTACAGAGATCTCTTCTTGGCATTCTCTATCATTTCCCTTATGAAAATTTTTCTCATTTTTTTTTTCAAAAATAGCTTTAGAATAAAATGTTCCCACACTCCTAGGAAACAACTGGTTTTTCAGTAGCTGTGATTGCAAGTAGTTTCCAGGACTAGTTTTAAAACTGCTTTCTCAAACAATGACAGTTCTAGAAACCATCAGAATTTGTGGCAGTGTACCAAAGCGAACGAACGTTTGCATGTTGGCCAATTAGTAAAATCCTTAACTTTCAAAAGTCAGTTGATCACAAAAAGACTTGGTTAAAAGAACACACATCTGAAAGTTAATCAATCAATGACATTTTCACCTGAAAAACCATGGCTCTATAGAGACGGTCAATAGATTTATGTTTTTCGAAGTTCATCAATCACTAAATTTTATTCTTCCTCCAAGCCCTGTATAATACTAGCAGTCATCTCCTCTCTGATAATCTGTACCTGACCAGTATACTTTGACTTTCCCTAAATATTCAGTAAATTTAACTTTCTGCATTTTTGCTTAAGAAATAGAGGGTTGGCTTTCATCCTTTGGTGGCTGAATACTCTGCAAGTTAACAATTTATTCACAGTCTTGGAAAGAATATGATTATATTCTTGGTCTATATGTTTAATGTCTAGAATTTTACCCAAATAGGAAAAAATCCATAACCTTTGTTATGCATTAATTCTCATTACCCTAAAAGTTTTATTTTCATCTCTATTTTTTATTTGATGAAAACAAGGTTCAGAAAGTTTATCACCATTTCCATAGCTACAAACCTAGTAGACTGAATATCTAGAAATTTAACTTCTAAGCCATACGTGGACTCCTGGGTCCTAATTCCTCTGAAAAACAAAATGATCCCAAGAAAGAACAAATGTATTTGGTAAAAATTTAAATTGACATTCTCTTTATATATATGAACACTGAGGTATACTCAAATATCCACTCAAGAGAAGCTAAGGAAGCAGTCATTACAAAGACATCTACAATATAACAAATAAGCCAAAATGTTTGTCACGGCATTGAGTACAAAATCAAAAATGAATACAACATGAAAATCAGTTAGAAATAAAAGACAACATGGGCAAATAACTATGTGAATTTTTGGAGAATAATCATTTCGTGGGGGATGGTTACATGACATTTATTTCATGTCATAAATTTTAAATTAGCATCATATTGGGTTTAGAGTATAAAACAACATGAATTAAAAAGTAGCAACAGGACATAAAATGTGAAAGGGAAGATTAAATTTTTAATAAAAAAAAGAATAAAAAGGAAACTAAAATAAAGATAGCAGAAAATAAAATTAAAATTCAACAATAGGATAATTTATTTTATGAGAACAGCCAGAAAACCCATCGAGGTAATATGCATGGTTTTATATAAAAGTTTAAGGTATTGCTATCTGCCTCCACTTATTTTAAGTACTTACCAATATAAATATTCACTCCACAGTGTTTGCCCTGAGAGGACTGGTTCACTGGGAAGTGTTTTCTTTGCTCTTTGTAGTGTAGCTTAAGAGAAAATCACACTCTCTAAAAATAAAAATTTAAGACCAGTTTGAGAATAATAAATTGAGATTTTCTGGACATTTTTTCAGCTAATTCTTTCCCTGGAGCATATAATTGGAAGTATAGACTTTGAGCTGCTTATATCTGCATATTCAAAATAAGAGCATACCATTAAAAGGCATACAAAGAAAAAGAATATAAAATAGTAATTATTATAGGAAGTCTTCCATAGGCATTCATTTTGACACTTCTATCAAGGTCCAAGAAAACAAACATCATTTTGGAGGGGTAAGGAAAATAAAGTACCTCTCCTGGACACAGAGGTAGAAGTATTATAAACTCCTTGTCTCCAAAATTATTTCAGCTCTACTTGATTCTGTGTAATGAACTTTGTTCCTTTATTCCTTTGAAAAAGTTTTCCATGTGTGCATAAAACATTGTCCTGGTATGGAAAATATTTTGTAGGTATTAGCAAGAACAAGATTTCCTACTTTTCTATGCATTCCTTCTTTTTCTTCTACCCATTTGTATCTCCATCTACTTCAAGAGTCATTTTCTACTGCATAAAGGATGTTCACAATAAGTACCAGGCTCTGGAGCCCCTGCCACATGAGGCTTATTCCAAGCTATCTCCATTACTCCTAAGTTACCTAATCTCTCAAGCCAAATTTCCTTAACTGAAAAATGTGTTCTGTGGTATTGTTTAGAAATTCAGTACCACAAATATTTGTAAGCACCTATTATTCCTCAAGCAGTACATTCGGATGTTTTAGTACAAAAGACAGATTTTATAAAAAGGAACTCGTCCGAATAACCTGCTCAATGAAACCAAAACAAAGAAACAAACAAAATAAGAAGGCTTTTATCACTGTAGTAGAGGTCTGTATTTGAATTTAAAAAATAGGGAGAGCTCTAAACATTCAAATGGGATAGGGAAGTAGATTTGGGTATATTTTTTTAAAAGTGTACTTATGCATTTTAGCAGCTATCAAATTACACTTAAACATAGGATGAAGCAGACTGATTTTGTGTATGCCTCCTGTACCTACTGTACTATTATCAGAAAGTATAGAGCATGTTTTTCTATTGGTGTATCTTCCTTCACTCTTTATAATCCTTTCACATTCAACAAATTTCTCAAATAGGCTAACAAAAATTTTTTCAAATTACCTAATAAATAAGCTCCCTAGAAGTCGATATTGTGATTGGAAAGCAATAGGGAGAAAACTTGATCTATTGATAAGTGAGAATATGTTACAAAATTTTCCCATTTTAAACTGTGTGGATTATGAGATCACTCTTACGTCAATGAATTCCAGCAGATGGACCTAAGTGATGTAAGTATTAAAGAAAAGAATTACAATTCCAAGATAGGTATGCTTTGCTTCACCTTTGCTTTATAAAATGAATCTATGTCTCCTGAAATAAAATGTATAAATATAACAAAATTGCACCAGGGATGATTGTTACGTAAGAAAAAAAATGATAAACACTTTTGGGAAACTAATGAATAAACTCTAATAAAATACCATTTCTTGTTTATATATTTTGTTATATATGTTTAGTCTTTTTGGTTCTCAAATATGGAATTAGACTTCCCTAAAGTGAAAAGTTCCTTGCATCTAATATAATGCAAATAAATTATCAAGAATGATTTTTAGAGACTGGAGCGGTGGCTCAGCGGTTACAGTGCTTGCCTGGCATGCGCAAGTACATGGGTTCGAACCCCAGCACCCATGTACACAACTAAGTGTCAGAGCAACGAAAGCCATGTGAAAAACTCAATAAAAATTGATTCTCTCTCTCTCTCACTGTCCTTCACTCTTAAAAAAAAAAAAAAAGAATGATTTTTAATTTAGTAACACAAGTAGAATAACAACAACAAAAAGAGACATCCCAGGTGAGAAATTTGATTGTAAGTATGGACAATACTTTTAAGATGAGTACTAGCATTTATTAGAGAAGACAGATAAATTATTATCCCAATTTTATAAAGACCTTATAGGGGGTTGGAGCAGTGGCCCAGTTGTTATGGCACTTGCCTGGCATGTACAGGGACACGGATTCAAATTCCAACACCAACTATACAATGAAGTGCTCGAGCAATGAAAGCCACGTGAAAAACTAAATAAAATTGATTTCTATCTTACTTTTTTTCTCTCTCTCTCACTGTACCTCTCTCTTTAAAAAAAAAAGACATTATAGGTATATTGGCCATCTTACTGATTTATATGGTATTTAAACATGTATCTGTTATATAATGAAAAACAAAGTCAATCATAATGATTTTCAAGTTTCTGTGCCTACATGATGAGCAAGCATAGTATTATGGAACCAAATGTGCTATAGAGGGATTGAAATTGAATCATAATTTTAGATAGTTTAAGTAGTATGAGTTGTTAAAAATGCAAGCATATGTGAAGAGCTCTTATAATTATGAAATTTTAAGTCATGAAGGAATTTATGGCAAATAAGCAGTAGAAATTGTTAAGGACTTTAATAGAAAAAAATGGCAATGTACTTATAGAAGAGTAGAAAAATTATATTAGATATGAGAAGAAACGTTCCAATAGATTTCTCAGTGGTCTAACATTTTTAATATTTTAATTATACAGATTTATGGGTCATAATGCGATAATTGTATATGGCTTGTAATGATCGAATCAGAGTAGTTTTATATTTCCCTGTCTTTAAACATTTAAAAAAACATCAATGACATGTAATTGTTCATATTTATTGAGTACAGTGTGATATTTCAATACATGCATGCAAGATATGTATTGACTAAATCTGAACAATTAACATTTTCATCCACTTATTATTACTTTGTATTTGGCAACTTTAAGCTCCTTTCTTCAGATTATTCATAAAATACATGACAAGTTGTTATGATCTAAAATTATCCCACTGTGATGCAGAACACTAGAATTTACTATTTCTATCTGTGTTTTGGTTCCTGATATACAACATCCCTCTATTTTCCCCCTTCTCATCCTTTCTAAATTCTATTAACCACTATTCTATATCCAGCTCCACTTTTTAAAAAAATTTGCAAATATTATTATTTGCTTTTCTTTGTATTTCTTCAGTTGAAATCTAAATTCTTTATAGTTGTTTTTAAAGCCTTATAGTGTGTAAACTATACATAGAACTAAAATTTAAAATTCCTGTTTGATTTGGTCTACTCTTGAGTATTTAGGACAAAGTTAATGTAAATAAGAGTTTTCATTCACCTCAAAGAGAAACAGTTGAAACTTTTATAAGACAATTTTTAATATATCTTCCTTTTTGACATTTGAATTCCCCTTCCTCCTCCCCCTCTTCCTCTCCTTCCCCTGCCCATCCCTTTGTGAGAATCTTGCTATGATGCTCAGGCTGGCTTCCATTGTGGGCTCAAGCGACCCTCATATTTCAGTCTTTGAGGAGCTGGAACTACAGATGGGTATCACTGAACCTGGCTGAATTTCATCTTTGGAGGAGTGGCTATTCATGTCCTTTCACCATTTTTAATTGGATTATTTTATTTTGTTATTGAATTTTTAATTTCCTTACATATTTTGATATTAATCCTGATGTTCAAAAGCTGTAGTTCATATAAAAATGATTTCTCTATTTTGTATAAACTTGGGATTGACAGAAAATTTACGCAGATAGAGCAGAAGTTTCCTATAGTCCCTTCTCTCTGTTTCCCTTATTCTTAATGAGGCATATTTATCAAAAGTAACAAAATCAATTTAATAATATTAGACAATCTGCAGGCTCTATTCAGTTTTCACACTAATGCCCCTCTTCTCTTTCAAAATTAAATCCAAGCTGATATATTTTTGTAACATCTCCATTTTTTTCAGCTGTGTTTCCCAGTCTTTCCTATGACATTCCTTGCAACTTTTGAAGAGTACAGGTGCGGCATTTTGTAGAATGTCCCTGAATTTTGCTTTGTCTAATGGTTTTCTCATGATTAGGAAAATATCACAAAAGTCTGGTGCTCTAATCACATCATACCAGGGTACCTGGTATCAGTATGAGTCATTACTGAAGATGCTAACCTTGATTACTTGGTTATCATGATAGACAATTATTTAAAGCTTTATGATATTATTAAATTTAAGTTTACAGAACATTCTTTCATAGTAGATAATCTTCTAAATTTGGTCTATATCTTGGATGAGTTTTAGCTTATAATTTTCTGAAACAATCTAAGTTGCTTATAAGTTCTAATTGAACATATTTATCCCACAAACAAACTGGCTTGAGAAAGTATATATTTACTTACAATACAGGGAACATATCATGGGAAGCACGTAGATGGTTGTTAAACTATTCCACTGTGTTATCAAATTCTTGAGTTATTACATTCTAAACCTGTTGAGAAAGAGAAGTATGTTAGCTAAACACATTGAGGGTACTGTATTTGCAGCTAAATAACCAAAAGGAAGCTAAAAGAAATCACACATATTACAAACCTAGACGTTAATTATGTCAACTCATGCTTTCTGTTAATTTTTGAAAATATGTTATTGAGTTACATAAATAATTATAATATTCAGCACATTACAGTGACACAGCAATATCGATGTTCATGGCAGCACAATTTACCATTGCTAGGCTATGGAAACAACCCCGGTGTCCCTCACAGGAAGAATGGATCCAAAAACTGTGGTACATTTATACCATGGAATATTACACAGCAATTAGAAACAACGACCTTGCAGCCTTTGAGGGTAAATGGATGGTTATGGAAG
>PVKS010022851.1:0-33162 GCA_004027875.1 Aplodontia rufa
GCAGAGAAAGGTAAGACAGGGTGTGGGAATGAGATAAAATGAGAAGCCGTGGATCAGTCCTGGGTTTCTGGCTGGACCGCTGGGAGAATGCAGCCCTGCTCACGGAGGAGGCGCAGTTTGGAGACCAGCTTGCTGCACTCCTGTGTGGATGACTGGACGCACGAGTCCCTCGGATCTCAGACCACTCAGTTGGCAAAGGAGAAGAGACTGATGCCAACCAGGAGTCCCCGAGTCATCTTCTAGGGTGGAGCACGTTGATGGCCCAAACAGAAGGTGAGTTCTGTTATCAACCACAAAAGAGGAATTCTTATTTGGTAGGCAGGTAACAGTGTCTGCCAAACTGTCTCAAAAGAGGTGACACAGGGACTGGAGCAGTGGCTCGGAGGTTATAGCCCTTGCCTGGCATGCGGTAGGACGCGAGTTCAAACCCCAGCACCACGTACACAATGAAGTCTCGGAGCAACGAAAGCCACATGAAAAACTAAATAAAATTGCTTTTCTCTCCCTCTCTCTTCTCACTGTCCCCTCTTTCTTAAAAAAAAAAAAAGAGGTGTCACAAATGGAGAAGCAGGGACCCTGTGGGATTACTCATGTAGACCTAGTGGGTGGCGAGGGAAGGGTGTGAAGGAGTAAGGGGCAGCACGTGGGAAGGCGGATGGTGTGGACGCATCCGTATCAGTGTTTTCCGTTGCTGTGACAAGCTACCTGAGGAAAACAGCTCAAAGGAGCAAGGATTTGTTTTGGCTCTCAGTTTCAGAGCCTCAGTTTGCGGCTTTGTTGTTGGGGGCTTGCGGTGAGGGAGAGCATCAGGGCACAGAGTCCACAGTGGAGCCGGGCTGGTCATCTCACGGTAAAAGAAAGAAAGGGCTGGGGACAAGATAGACCCCTCAAGGACACCTCCCCAGTGACCCATGTCCCCAACTAGTCTCCATTTCCTAACATTCCCACTACTTCCCAGTAGCACCATCCCTGGGGACCAAGCCTTCAATGCATGAGCCTTTGGTGGACATTTCCCATCCAAACTAAGTGTCCTATGGGGAAATGAATGATTCTTCTGGAGCTGAATTAGTCAGCTTTCCTTTGCTATAACAAATACTTATGATAAGTTAACTTAAAAAGCAGAAAGGTTTATTTGGGCTCATGGCCTTGGAGGTTCAGTTGGCCTGGGGCGAGGCTGCACATCATGGCAGAGAACACAGCCAGGGAGGCCTCCCACCTCATGGCAGCTGGGAGGTGAAGAGAGACCCGATGGGAAATTGTGTTAATCTCTCCTTCAAGGGCACCCCGCCCCGCAATGATCCACTTCCACCCCCAGACCCCGCCTCTTAAAGGTCCCCCCACCTCCCTATAGCATCGTAGACTGGGACCAAGCCTTCAACACATGGGGCTTTGGGGGACATTTAAGACCCTAGCTATAGCAGGATAGCCCCAATCTAACCTCGGGGGTTTCTGGGCCACACTCATATGTCTGGATTGAGGCTGGCCTTGGAGAACTGAGTTTTTTTTGCTTTTCATTTTTATTGTCCCTGATGGCACACACCTAAGTAACAAGGAAATACCTTTCTTTCTTTTTTCTTTTTTAAAGTAGAGAGTCCAGCTAGCTTGCGTTCTTTTTTTTCTCTTTTATTTTTGAACAACCATACAAGTTTTTAATAAAATAATATAAAATATGTATAGCTTCTGGATACTGGATTTACCCCCTCCAGAGTGCCCCCCCAATTACCCACCCTTATCCCTGCCTTCCCCTTCCCACAATATCTCTAAAAAAGTATTAGGCTGTATAACATTACACCTTATCTGGACCTAACACATGATAATAGACCTCCTTTCTCAGTGGCCAGGGTCTAGCTCCAGCCTCCATAGATGAGTGGAGACATTCGACCCTTGGTTCTCTGGGTTAAGCGGATTTTACTCAGCATCATTTCTTCCATAGCCATCCGTTTACCTTCAAAGGCTGCAATATCATTGTTTCTAATTGCTGTGTAAAATTCCATGGTAATATGTACCACAGTTTTTGGATCCACTCATCCAGTGAGGGACATCTGGGTTGTTTCCACAGCCTAGCAATTGAGCTGCTATGAACCTACAAAATCCTCAAAAATCTCAACTACAAAAACCCAAACAGCCCAATTAATAAATGGGCCAAAGAGCTAAATAGAAACTTCTCACCAGAGGACACTGATCAAGCCAATGAACATACGAGAAAGTGCTCCAAATCTCTAGTAATTAGAGAAATGCAAATGAAAACTACATTAAGATATCACCTCACGCCAGTCAGATTGGCAAAAATGAAGAAAATAAACAACAATAGATGCTGGAGGGGCTGTGGAGAGATAGGTACGCTAATTCCACCGTTGGTGGAGCTGCAGACTGGTACAGCCCCTCTGGAAAGCAGTGTGGAGAATCCTCAAAAAACTAGGATGAGCCCACCATACGATCCTGCTATTCCTCTCCTGGGGATTTTTCCAGGGGAAATACCTTTCTTTGACCCAAGGCAGTGTTTTTCTCCGATTGCATTCAGGCGAGTTAGCATTCCTAGCTTGCCCAGCTCACTTGGCAGGAGTGCAATCGCAAGCCTGCGTGTGGACTGGCCCAGGTGACCACCGCACGGCAAGCCGAGGCCGGTCAGGGTGTACAGACTGTCCTTGGGAGGCTGCTGCCCCTCCCCTTCATGGTGACATCTGTCAAATTACACCCGAGAGTTACACCTGACCTGTGGCCAGGGGCTGGTGCTGCCCAGTGCCCAGAGTAGATGGAGGAGGAGGGGAAAGAGCTCGGGGGAGGCCAGGGTGAAGGCGCTTTAGAGCTGTTACCTCGACATTTGTCCCGCAACCTCTCTTTCTGCAATAGCATCAGGCATGTTTTATTTTACAATTCAAATGCACTCTTAATGCTGAAAGTTTTTCTTCACTGGATGAGACACATCAAGCTGGAAGGAAGGCAGAAAAAAACACGAGGAAGCTTTCCTACAGCCCCTTGTGCATCTGTGACCAGATTTCTTCAGTGCATCCAGTTTTTATCCAATTTGAAGAGAAGATTGTGATCCTGTGTTGTCACTGTTATGTTGTGGCAGTGTGTGGCCTGTTCTGGCAACTCTGGTTTGTTAGATAAATGCCTGGGGGATTCCGTTGGGAGGGGATTGTCATAAACAGGCTTTTCTGCAGAATAAAATTACTCAGCTAACTCCATCCTAAAATCAGCCTGCTGTCCTCTACCCCTTTCCATGCAAATTGTTCTCATTAAAACCTGCAGGTCTCTACCAGATCTTGGAGGGTACCAAACCCAGATCAGGGGTCTTTCTGCACATCTCGGAAGCTCCGGGGTGGCAGGGCTGTGTGGTCTAATGAAGGTTTCCGGTGTCCGATGTGTGCTCTCACTTCCATTCCTGTATTAAAGCGGTTGTATTTGTATATGTCCAATACGCAGCCTGCCCAAAGAGTTCTCATGATTCTTTTCTTTTTTCTTTTGCTCTTTTTCAGCGAGTGAGAAATGAAGCTGGCCTTGTGGGAAATTACCTTGGTGTCTTAGACAGGAAGAAGCAAGGGCACATGGAGAGAGTGACTTGGGGAAGGTGCAGGATTTTAACAGGCTATCTTAAGTGGCTTTTGGGAGAAAGAGTGGGGTTAGACTGCCTTAGAAATACGGCTGGAGTGGTGGCTCAGCGGTTATGGTGCTTGCCTGGCATGCGCAAAGACGCAGGTTCAAACCCCAGCACCACGTACACAACGAAGTGTTGGAGCAATGAAAGCCACATGGAAAACGAAATAAAATTGATTCTCTCTGTCTCTTTCTCTCTCTCTCACTGTCCCTCTCCTTCTCTCTTTAAAAAGAAAGAAAGACAGACAGACAGACATGGGGTGATCACGCAATGCAGAATTTGGAACCAGTAGCTGGGCTTTCTATGTTGTATCTACAGCCTGCTGGCTGGTGGCTCAGATCAGTTGTGACCTGGTTTGTGACTCAGTTTCCTCCTCTCTAGTACAGGGCTGTCAATATACACACTTTATAGAGGAATAAGGAAGATTAAATGAGATACCACACAGGAGGCTTTGGAAAATAAGTTCTAATAAAGCCACGCCAAGGTTGTCAGCATTTTTAAAAACGAGAAGCCTGTTATCTACAGACATATAGACAAATTGATTCAGGTGCCCTTGGTAGGGTATTTTTTTTTTTTAATTTAAACCAGCTGTGCTCCTTAAGAATGTCTGTATCTTTTCTTCAATTTTCATCGGGTTCCAGCTAAGGAACCATATTTATCTAAAACTGGGTGGTTATTTGACAAACTGTCTGTTCTCTCCAGTACTGCGTGACACGTAAGAACAATACATGAATAAATCACCATAACTGGGAGAGTGGAGTTGGTCTGACCAGCAGTGCCTTTGAAAGTTCGTCTTAGCTTGGCCCCCACCTTATCACAGCAGCTTGCAAGAGGGGGGCTCTGACCATGTGTCCAAGACTCTTTTCCAACCTCTCAGCCCCAACACAGAAGCGACCAGGGAAGCTCAGAGGCTGTTCTTCCCCAGCCTGGCAGCGCCCACTGCTGTGGGGTTCTTATTCTCTTCTCCCTTCGTTCCTGGTCAAGTCTGGGTGGCCCTGGGCAGCGGGTTCAACCATGTCCACCCATCATGCCCTTCCCTTCCCAGCGTTAGTGGATCACCTGCCGGGAAGAAGCCTGGGGGCTTCCCTGACTTTCCCAACAGTCTGAGGGTCCTATGGAAACCAAAGCCCTGGGGCGAGTCCAGCATCAGCTGCCAATCCCTTGCTCAGGGCTGAGTGATTCCAGCAGCCACCTCCCCTCGGGGACCGCCAGGGTGAGATGAAACTCAGCCCAGTCTCTCAGGGCTGCATTTCCCTGAGAAGCTCGCCCCGATTCTTTGTTTTCTTAAATATTCTTCTAACATTGAAGTCATCACCAGAGCCTGAATTGGACGGGGCTCATAAAATCCCTCAGCCAGTTTCTAAAACGTCGGGTCATTGGCCACTCATTAACTCATTACGAATTAAAGCAACGCGTTTGCTGAGTTCTGGGGTGTTTTAAAATTTAGAAACAGCTGAAGGCTCTTCGATGGCTAAAACCCTTAGTTATTGTTGGAAGTTTTTTTTTTTTTTCTTTTTTTGCTGCTGTTTCAAGACAGGATTTCTGGTTTTGTTTCTTGGATATTGCATACTGTGGGTACTTTTTTTCCTTTTCTTGCCTCCTCCCGTTTCCTTCTTTCCTTCCCCTTCTTCCTTTCTTCCTTCCCTTCCTCCCTTTTTTTCCTTCCTCTGTTGTCTCTCTCTCTTTGAATAGATACGGTCACCAGAGCCAGGCTTGGTGGCACCTGCTTGTCATCCCAGCAACTTGGGAGGCTGAGGCAGGAGGATCGCAAGTTCAAAGCCAGCCTCAGCAACTTCGCAAGACCCTGTCTCAAAATAAAAAGAGCTGGGGATGTGGCTCAGTAGCTAAGCACCCCTGGGTTCAATCCCTGGTCCCTCCCCCCCCAAAAAAACCAGTCACCTGTGTGTTATTTCATGAGTATTACACAATAATCCTAATTCTTCACCGCTGTTGTCTCTTCATGGGAACATGCTCGTAGTGAATGCTCTGGTGCACAGAATTTCTGAAAGGTGTTTCTCACAGGCGGGCATCAGCGGAAGGGAAGGCTTCCTGACCACCTCGCTCATTTATTCCGTCTCCATTGATTCATTCCTCGTTGCCATCTATGGATTGTGGTTTATGTAACACAGCCACACTTGAAAAATAGCCTGCTTTTTTTTTCCAAGTTAACATAATAATTGTTAATCATAGGAAACTTAGGGCAAAATACCAAAAGCACCTAGAGAAAAATTGGATTCTGCTATCCTAAGGATGTTTCTTTGTGTACTTGTAAATGTGTGGTCTATGTGATTATTGATATTATTTGGGATAATCCAATATTTTAAAACCTTAAACTTTGGTATACATGCATGCACGTCATGTAGTTTACTTTTTGCTGTAGGGCTGGGACTCGAACACAGGACCTCATGTGTGCTAGGCAAGTGCTCGACCACTGAGCTGCCCCCCGGACTCTGATTAAAACCAGAATTTGACGTAGCCCCATGCTTCTGAACACTTTCCCGCCACAGGGGCTTCCATCTCTTTTTTTTTAACTCCACCCCTCAGTTAGAAACCATTTCATGTAATGACTTACTGTAAACACGCATTTAAAAAACTATTTTGAGAAGCCGTACTTACTCTCCCTGTGCACAACGCCTTCTTGTTTTTTTATTCTTCTATTTAAAAAGCCGGCCATGGCCCACTAAATTGGTTTCATGACTCATTAATGATTTGTGGCCCACAGTTTGGAAGCCAGCTCTTTCCGCATGAGTTTATTGGCTGCCTGGCGTTCAGCGTGCGTACCGGGGCATCACAGTGTGCATAGCTGGTGCTGTGTCGTTGGACCTTTGAAGCCCTCTCAGTGTTTCCCCTGGGTCGAAAACCTTCACACGCTTTCCATGAAATGAACGTGTATAGAACACACTCACATGCACGCCCACACAGGTGTGTGTGTACACACCCACACCCACAATACACATAATACACACATATACACACAATACACACATACACAACACACACACACCATACACACATGCACACACACAATACACATAATACACACATACACACATACACAATACACACATACACACACACCACACACACCATACACACATGCACACACACAATACACATAATACACACATACACACATACACAATACACACATACACACACAACACACACACCATACACACATGCACACACACAATACACATAATACATACATGCACAATACACACATACACATAACACACATATACACCATACACACATACACATAATACACACACAATACACACATACACACAAGCACATAATACATACACACATATATACCATACACACACACAATACACACATACACACAACACACACACCATACACACATGCACACACACATACACATAATACGTACACACACATACACACCATATGCACATGCACACACATCATACACATATACACATACAATACACATATATACACATAACACACATATACACCATACACACATGCACACACATAATGCACAAATACACATACACACAATACACACACATACACATACACACATGCACACATACACTATACACAAAGACACACACATACACATAATGCACATATACACATAATACATATACACACAATATACAAGTACACACATACACATAATACATGCACACACATATACACCATACACACATAATGCACATATGCACAATACACATACACGTAATACACATGCACACAATACACATACACACATTACACAAATACACACACATGCACACAATACGTACACACATACACACCATACACACACATAATGCACATATACACACATACACACACAATACACATACACATACACACATGCACACAATACACAAATACACACATACGCATCATACACAATGCACACATACACACAATACACAAATACACACACACACACACACACACTTTCAGGGTAGATCGCGGGGCATTGGTTGCAGGGTTCACGGCTGAGCATGTAGAGCGGTTGGAAGACTTTCGCCGCACCTTCCCGCGCGTTCCGGGAGGAGGACGTAGGTATTTACAGTTTGCAGCTGTGTTTGGGGACGCCCCATTCTCCCTGCTCTCGCAGGGAAAAGCCGCATTCTTGGAGTTTGCTTAGAATCTCGGTGGCTGATGAAATTGAGGGCATCCCTCAGAAGCGAGGGGAGGAAGGTTTCCGGCAGTGATTGGTCTGATCGGTGCTGAAGCTGCTCTCGAGTCTGCAGTGTGTTATGTTAATAACCCCGGCAACGTGCTCTGCAGGTGACTTGAGCATTTCCATTCCTCATGGAGGCTCCCAGAACAGGGAGTGCTTTGTGCAGCCTCTGGATTTTGCATTCTTGGTGGCCGGGATTCGCTGATGGTCTGAGAGGGTTTGTGGGTCCAGGACATACGCAGAGCCATTTTTAGGACAGAGGTCATTTCCAGCATGTGGTCTGCGTGGGTCTACTTGGATTGCTTGTTTGATCTGTTCACCTTTGAACTTGAGAACAGGGATGCATTTGCGTTTAGAGCAAGTGTCACTCTGTGTTGCAAAATCTCAGTTGCCTAAGAAAAGAACACGTACAAGCTTCATTTCATTTCATTTCAATTTATTTATTTATTTATTGGTACTGGGGAATTGAACCCAGGGGTGCTTAACCACTGAGCCACATCCCCAGCCCTTTTTATTTTTTATTTTGAGACAGGGTGTCGCTAAGTTGCTAAGGCTGGCCTTGAATTTGTGATCCTCCTCCCTCAGCCTCCAGAGCTGCTGTGATTACAGGCGTGCAGCACCACCATGACCAGCTTAGTTTCTTTGTATTTTTAATGGAAAAGACTAGAAACCACCTAAGTGTACAATAGTCTGATGCTGCTTAAATAAATGATGGCGTATCCACAGCGGGGATACAAGATGTGAGATGGTCTTGAAGACCTATTTTTTAAAACTTATTTTTATTAGTGCATTATAGTTTTACATAATGATGGGATTAGTTGTCGCATATTCATAAATGCACACAAATCAGCAGTACAATTTGTTCAATATCCACCCCCCACACACCTCTCTCTTCCCGTCTCCTGATCCCTTGCTGTTCTTCTGGGTCCTATATTGTTCCTAAAAAACCCACGCACAGTGACATAATTCTTATACCTATGAAGAACATTTATATATATATGACTATAGTAAATGCAGTGACATTTATAACTGCTAGGAATGTACCTTGCTTTATCTCAGTTCCAAAATTTCCCCTTCACCTCCCTTTGTTGTTATTCTTCAAAATATTCGACAATAGGATTAAACATTTACGTTTTTGTATAGGAATGCAGCACAGCTTGCTCAAATATCTTACGAAGTATCTTGCAATTGTATCTCATAAATATTAACATTTTGCATTTTGGTTCTATGGATCTAATACATGAGTTTGTCTACCTCGCTCCCAAACCTGGGTTTAGGTCCAACCTCCACAAATGAGGGAAACCATTCGGCCCTTGACTCTCTGGGTTTGGCTGACTTTGCTCAGCATGATTTCTTTCATCGCAATTCATTTACCTTCAATGGATGCAATATCCTTGTTTCTAATAGCTGAGTAGAACTCCATGGTGTATATGTACCAGAGTTTTTGGATCCATTCATCCAGGGAGGGGCATCTGGGTTGTGCCATAATTTAGCTATTGTGAATTGAGCTGCTTTGAACATGGGTTTTGCTGTGTTGCTGTAATGTGCTGATTCCAACTCCTCTGGGAAGAGGGGAGCTGGATCGTATGATGGATCCAACCCTAAGTTTTTGAGGAGTCTCCACACTGCTTTCCAGGGTGGCTGGACCAGTCTGCGATTCCACCACAGTGTGCTGGTGTTCCTGTCTCCCCACAGCACCTCCAGCATCTGTTACTGTTTGTATTCTTCATCTTTGCCAGTCTGACTGGAGTGAGGTGAAATCTTAAGGTAGTTTTGATTTGCATTTCTCTGATTGCTAGTGATTTAGAACACTTTCTCATGTATTCATTGGCTTGCTCAATGTCCTCTGCTGAGAAGTTTCTGTTTAGCTCTCCTGCCCATTTATTGATTGGATTGTTTGTGTTTTTGTTATTGAGTTTTTTGAGTTCTTTGTAAATTTTGAGTATTAGTCCCCTTCAGAGGGATCACAGGCCATGATTCTCTCCCATCCTGTAGGTTCTCTCTTGACCGTTTGACTATTTCCTTGTCTGTTCAGAAACTTTTTAGTTTAACGGCATCCCACTCATTGATTTTTGACTGTAATTCTTTCACTTTAGGAGACTTGTTGAGAAAGTCATTGCCAACTCCCATGTGCTAATTTTTCTTATAGCAGTTGTAGGGTAGCTGGTTTAAGTCCTAATTCCTTGATCCATTTAGATTTGATTTTTGTGCAAGGTGAGAGATACGGATCTAACTTCAACTTTCTGCAAGCGGCTGTCCAGTTTGTCCAGCACCATTAGTTGAATATGCTGTCTCTCCTCCATGTTATATTTTGACCTCCTTCGTCAAAGATCAGATGTTTAAAGATTTGTGGGTTTGTCTCAGAGACATCTGTTTTATTGGTCTTCATACCTGTTTTGATACCAGTACCATGCTGTTTTTAATACTACAGCTCTAGAGTATAACTTTAGATCTGGTATTGGGAATCCACCTGTTTCATCTTTCTTGTTTAGTAACGTTTTGGCTATTCTGGGTTCTTGTTGTTCCATGTGAATATGAGAATTGCTTTTTCTGTATCTATAAAGTATGACTTTGGAAACTTGATGGGGATTGCATTGAATCTGTACAGTGCTTTTGGCAGAATGGCTATTTTAATTATATTAATTCTGCCTAACCAAGAGCACGGAACATCTTTCCATCTTCTCAGGTCTTCTGCAATTTCTGTTTTCAGTGTTTGATAATTTTCATTGTAGAGGTCTTTTACTTCTCTTGTTAGATTAATTCCCAAGTGTTTTATTCTTTTAGATGTTATCATGAATGGGACCAATTTCCTAATTTCTTCTTCTTTCTTATTATTGTTGGCATATAGGAAAGCTATTGATTTATGGGTGTTGATCCTGTGGCCAGCCACTTTGCCAAATCTATTTATTAGATTTAGCAGTTTTCTGGTGGAGTTGAAGACCTATTGTTAATGAGAAAGACAGGGTGAAGAATGGGGTGCAGGGTAAGTTATTCATACCATGAACTCTCTTTTTAAAATTTAAACTGTGGTTGTATTATTTCAATTAAAAATAGTGGAAAACCTAAAGGCTAGTGAATATCTATATATCTTAGAAAAATGTCAATCAGAAAAAAAAGATTCATTGTCTAATATCAATACTGTGTTATTCCTAGTTAAGAATTTAGGGGGCTGGAGCAGTGGCTCAGTGGTTCAAGCTCTTGCCTGGCATGTGTGAGGACCTGGGTTCAAACCCTAGCATCACATGCACAACTAAGTGTTGGAGAAACAAAGGCCAGATGAAAAAATAAATAAAAATGGATTCTTTTTATTGTCTCTTTCTCCTTCTCTCCTTCCTTCCCTTTTTTAAAAGAAATAAATTAATTAAAAAAGAATTTGGGTGCTGAATCTGGGTACAGTGGCACATGCCTATAATCCCAGTGGCTCAGGAGGCTGAGGCAGGAGGATAGCAAGTTCGAGGTCAACCTCAGCAACTTAGTGAGACCCTGTCTTGAAATAAAAAAGCAAATCAAATAAAAATGGCTAGGGATGTAGCTCAGTTGGTAAAGTGCCCTTGGGTTCAATCACCAGTGCAAAAAAAAAAAAAAATTGGGTGCTGGGGGGGTAGCTCAGTGGTGGAAGGTATGCTTTGTATACTCAAGGTCCTGGGTTTGATTCTCAGCACTAAAATAAAATAAAATAAAATAAAATAAAATGGCATTTTGAACTGAGATCTCGCAGCATGGAAGGCATTCCTGGGAATGAAATAAACCTTTGGGGAAAGTTGACTCCACCTTCCAGAATGCGAGGTCTGCTCCCGGCCGTGAAGGCCAGGGAGAAGCTGCAACCTTCAGTCCCACTCAGTGCGTTTGGAGGGAGCTGGCTCAGTGCTGGGTGATGCCTCTGGATTGGAGTTCCGATCAGCACCTGGGACTGGAGCTGGGGAGGATGCTCACGCATACTTCGGAGGGCCATCAGAGGGCCACCTCCGTGCTCAATCCTTCAGCACAGGGATCGGTGGCAGAGCTGGGCTGAGCTTGGAGGGGTGGGGCTCGCTGAGTGCAGAGTCCCAGACAACTTGTCCGCTGTCTTCCTTCTCTTCTGAGCGTACTGTCAGTGGGTTTATATATTCAAATTGCATTTGCAATTCCTTTTTTTTTTGTATTTAAAAATTTTTTTTATTGATGCATTATAATTATGCACAATATTGCGTTTCATTCTGACGTAAGCCTGCATGGAGTTATCATCTGCTCCACTTCAGTTCCCAGTATTTCCTCTTTCTCTCCTCTTTCCCTCTAATCCGCTGGTCTTCCTCCTACTTACGTGGAGTATTTTAAACTAGTGCTTTTTAGATACACGTATGTGTGAAATTCACTTTGGTATATTCATATATGTACAAAGCATCAGATGCACAATTTCTTTCCACCTGTTCCTCCTTGTCCCTTCTCAGTTCTCTTTGTCCCTTCCACCGATCTCCCTTCTGTATTCAAGTTTTGAAGTCATTCTGACTTTAAATTTCTTGCCTGCCAAGTCCTAGCTTTGTGACCTTGGGCTAGTGGCTTGCCTTCTCTGTTCTCTACTTTTTTGTTGCAAAATGGAACATATAATACCTGGGTCATAGGACTGGAATAACATGTTTGCAGAGCCTCACCCAGTGGCGGCCCCTTAGAAGGTACCGGGTCGCTGACAATGTTTTGGAAGGAGAGAGGCATGGAAAGTGTTAGTGGGAATGTAAGAAGGCTTCTGAGCAGAGCAGGCTGGAAGGGGCGGAGCCTCTGCAACCTCAGGAGAAAAGAATCCGAGGAGCTGGTGAGGATCTCCAGCGTGGTTCCACTGTGTCTTCTGTTTCTCGGTAATGATGCTTAGTAAAACCCTTCAAAAGTCTTTGTCCTGGGGCTGGAGCAGGCCTCAGTGGTTAGGGAGCTTGCCTGGCATGTGCAAGGGCCCAGGTTCAAACCTCAGCACCACATGCACAAAAAAAGTGTTGGAGCAAAGAAAACCACGTGAAAAACTGAACAAAATCGATTCTCCCTTTCTCTCTCTCTCACTCTGTCCCTCTCTCTCTCTAAAAGAAAAAAAAAAGTCATTGTCCTATGGAGTTTGGGGCTGCAGCCAGGAGCGGTGTGGAGAGAGGGGCTGTGCTCCTGAGCCAGGCCCGGAGCAGCAAACCAAGGCACCCAGAAAGCAGTCCCTGCCTGGGGCCTTCCTGAAAAGGGAGAAAAAGACGGTCACCGGTCACCATGCCTAGAAAACCAACGTCCTTCGCTTTCCTGCCCGGGCCACCTCCTGGAACTCCTTGCACACGGAAGCTCCTGGAATCCCAGCCTGTGCACCCACACCGTCCTGGTTGGCGGGTGCAGGAGGCCTGGAGTAGGCTGAGCTTCCCTCTGCCTCCCCCTGGGTCCCCACCCTCTTCTGACACTGAGCCCTTGGATTTGAGCTGCAGAGGGGGCGGGGAAGCTGCTCTCTGAATTCCCAAGTAGGAGGCAGTGCTGGCCTCCTCTGGTGGCAGAGGCCTGGTCCTCTGGTTCCCCTCTCACTGCCTGCATCCTTGTTTTGGGGACTTCTTTCCCCGAGTCCTGGCATCTTATTGCTCCGGGACCATGGTGTCTCCTGGGGGACGTTTTTCACCACTCCTGATGGAACACACAGAGGTGATTTCTTTCCAATGCTTTTTGCTCCAAGTGTTTTTCTAAGAATGGAACAGGGTGAGGGTGGGAGTGAGGCCGGGGAGTTCGAGTTCCATCAACTGTAGACCCTACTGGGGCGCTGGTGCCACTCGTCAGACAGCAACCTGCATTTTCCTCTTGTTGGACCTCGGAAAGGAAAAGGAGGCATCATTTAGTGCTGGGATCTGCCTAAGTCCCCCAGATCACTTTTGAAAGTTCTTCCTCAAAAGGGAATGGTGATTGCTTGTTGGAGGTGAAGGTCAGTTGTTGTAGTGGGGAACGGCTACACCACACACAGCAATCTGGAGGACAGTGTGGCGCAGAGTTAAATTATGCCCCAGCTGATTCCTGTCTGTTTTCAGTGTCCTTCGAGGCTCTTCTATCCAGTGCATTTTTTTTTTTCCTGTTGATACTTTCAGCCCCGACACTGAGACACTGGGTACTGGAACAGTCTTGGATTGTTTTCTTCCTGTTTCATTTTCTTCTTTCTTCTCCTTCTTTTCATCTTTTAATTTTGAGATAGGGTCTTGCTACATGGCTGAGGCTGGCCTCCAATTTGTAATCCTCCTGTCTCAGCCTCTTGAGCCACTGGGATTACAGGCATGAAACACCATGCCCAGCCCTTTCCCCCTTTCTGTCTTCCTTCCTTGCTTCCTTTCACCCTCCTTGCCTGATCAGGGATCTTCAAAACCTCCTTTGGAGTATGTTATGTGAAAAAGCTATCCTACTCAGTTCAGGCTTATCACCGTGGAAGGAGACACGTTAAACTCAGCAAAGCAAAAAGACTCACAGGGAAGAATCCAGGAGATCTCAGGTGCCCTATCCTGGTGCCGTCTAAGGAATAAGGCTTAATTCTCCCTGACACTGCTGGGAGAATATTGCCAACCGGAGCAGCTCCTCTTGTTATCCTGGAGGCCAGGCGCATAGGCGTGGAGGCCACGTAACCGACCCGAGCTCCTCAGTCCCAGCATTTTGTCTTCTGAGGTCAAATTGCTGCAACTTGGTCCAGAGGCCAAACAAGAACAGCTCTTCAGTCCAGATCAGGTCGCGGCATAACCTGTTTGGTGTGGCCCAAGGTGTGAGGTCTACAAAGACGCTCTCATCAGGTGGGCACTCCCGGGTCTCCGAGGTCATCGTCCTAGCTTGTGGCCCCGGGGTCGGTCCATTCTTTGCAGGGTGCCGCGTTCTGCACCCCAGGTTGGGTGGGTGTAAGCTCCTGGGAACATGAGGACGCTTGCTTGTGTTGCGTTCCAGACTTGCTGGAGGTTGGGAGAGGACTCAGGTTGCTCTCTCTGCAGGGCACAAGCCGTTTCGGCGGCACCTCCCTTGGGAGGTTGAACCTGGTCCTAATATTTGCATGCAAACACAGTTTATCACATTTCTGGATTTGGCTTCCAAGATCATGGAAGAAGCATTGCAAACTCCGTAAAGGGGTGACAGAGACGGCCTGATGATCCATTTTGGAAACTTGTGTCTTTAATATTTATGCATCTATGTTATTGCCCCCAGTGCTGGGGATGGAACCCAGGGCTTCGTGCCTGCTAGGCAGGTGCCCCACCACTGAGCGATGCCCACAGCCCTCAGATAAATAGTCTAAAATCATTACGATGTTTTGTTCTTCCTTTCCTCTTCCTCTCACCCTCTTTGCTCCCCCTGCCCAAACCTGGGTGTCAGTGAGCGGTGGGGAACTTTGCCACGTGGGTGCAGCTTTGAGGAGGCGGTGACTCCAGGTGACTTTTGCACGGTGTGAATTCTGCTGGTACCGATGCTCGGATGAATTGGTGTCCCTGTGCTCACTGGTTCATTTGCTGAGCCCCGTGGACGGGACGGCGCCCAGGCCGCCCCCGTCACCGCCTCCACGCTGTGGGAGGTGCCTGGTGGTTTTCCTGCTGGCAAGTGTACAGCAACCAGCCTCTCTGTTTCTGGTGATTCAGGGACACCCGGTGACCTTCTGCTGGCATTCCAGTGCTCCAGGGATGGTCAGAGTCTGGGTGACCCTGCAGGGCTCTCCCTGCAGTCGTGGCCAAGTCAGTAGCAACTGTAATAAAGCAAACCTCTGCGCACGGCTTTCTTTTTACCCCCTTGGTACCAGGGATTGAACCCAGAGGGTTCGATCATTAGTTTGGGTTTTCTCAGCTCAGGATCACATTACAGTGGAGAATGCTGGTTACCTGCAGGCCACTGGGGTTCCGACCCCAGCTAGGCTGCCTGCTGGCTGTGTGACCTTGGACAAATTACTCACCTCTCTCTGTGCCTCGATTTCCTCTTTCCAAAGAATATGCACACTCAGAGTATCTGATAAGATTCCTATGAAGATTGAACAGACTAAACTAACGTGCTTAGCGTGGTCCCAGGCACATAACAGTAAGTGCTACATAAATGATAGATTCTACTAAAAATGAGTGGCAATTAAGTTCACTTGTTCCTAGAAACGTGCACTCTTTAAAGACTTTTTTTTTTAAGTATATGGCTTTCTTGGCTTATCTTTATATTTAGTTTTTCATGTGGCTTTCCTTGCTCTGACACTTTGTTGAGTATGTGGTGCTGGGGTTTGAACTCGCATCCCTGTGCACGCAAGGCAAGCACTGAAACCACTGAGCCACTGCTCCAGCCCTTGGCTTATCTTTATAAATATTAATGTATTAAAAGAAAAGAAGCCAGGCATGGTGTCATAGGCCTGTCAGCCCAGTGACTCAGGAGGCTGAGGCAGGAGGATCGCAAGTTTGAGGCCAGCCTCAGCAACTAAGACCCTCTCTTTGGATAAAAAATTAAGAAAAAGTAAAAATAGCTGGGGATGTTGGGGATGTGGCTCAGTGGGTAAGAACCCCTGGGTTCAATTGCTTGTACCGAAGAAAAGACACAGCAGCGTCTGGCAGATCATGAATGGCAGCTGACTCTCGGCCTCAGGGGAGACTGCATTGGGAAGGGCGTGGCTGGGGGAGGATGGGAGGTCTCAGGCCTCGTCCACAGGGACAGCCTTTACTCTCTTTGACCCACGTATGATGTGTGTTCAGTGATGCTAGAGCATCTGCTTTGCAAAAAGCACCAGAAATCTGAATTTTAATATGAAATCTTCCTGTTCTCCCACTGTGCCGCAAGCACATGTGAAGTCACAGAATGAGCCAAGTGTACCCATCTGCTCTCAGAGCTCAGAGGCCCACCGCCTCACGTGCCGGGGAAAAAGCCCCAGAGGGGTCCAGTACAACTGCGAGCTGGGACCCGGAACCAGCCCTCCCAGTCCCCTCCCCAGCCATTGACCATCAACCAGGCATCTCATCAGTATTCGTGATCTACGTATGTTCCAGTCCTGTGAGGGACCAGTGTATCACGGGGCCCAGGGAAAACCTGATTCCTCCCTTCTAAAAGAAGGACTCATGCCAAGTGTGGTGGCCCGAGCCTGTACTCCTAGTAACTTGGGAGGCTGAGGCAGGAGGATCGCAAGTTCAAAGCTAGCATCAGCAACTTAGGGAGGCCCTAACCAACTTGGCAAGATCCTGTCTCAAAAGAATAAAAAGGGCTGAGGCTGTGCCTCAGTGGTTAAGCACCCCTGGGTTCAATCCCCTGTACACCCCCCAAAAAATTAAAAAGGGATTTATTGTATAGCGAGGCCCTGAGATTACAATCAGGCAAACCACCCCAGGCCTCTCTGAGGTTCCTAGGAGGCTGCCAGCCAGTGTAAAGAACTGTGTGATACAGACAAGAGGAGCCAGTGAATCCAGGTGCCCATCCCTGGTGACAGATGTATCTCAAGAGGAGCCTTTGAAAGAAGGTGAATTGCCAGTCCTGTGACTCAGGAGGCTGAGGCAGGAGGATCCCAAGTTCAAAGCCAGTTTCAGCAATTTAGACCCTGTGTAAAAATAAAAAATAAAAAGGGCTGGGGATGTGGCTCAGTGGTTAAGGACCCCTGAGTTCAATCCCTGGTATCAAAAACAAGAAAAAAAGCCAAAGGGGACCTCCGAGGGGGATGCCAGGCTTTAGTTGGGTTCTTGTGCCTGTAACCTCACTTCCCTTGGGGACATTGGTGCTAAGCTCTGGGACAGCTTCGCCCATCCCCTGTGCTCTCTGCAGGTGTCTTTTGGCTTCTAAAGCAGGCTTTGGTTTAGAAATGCAATGTCACAAAATTGACTCCCAAGAGTATCACACAGTATGTTCCTGTGTTCCAGAGCTTGGCCCCCATCCCCTTGCTCGAAACCGATGTCATCAGGACTACAGGACATGGTAGTTTGTATAAGCCAGGACTCTGCCTGTTTCAAGTGATGTCTTCCCAGCCCATGGAAAGCTTTGCTCTACAACTGAAAAATCTAGCATCTTTCCAGGGTTTCAGGCAAGGCTGGATCCAGGATCACGAGTGTCCATCCCTTTGCAGTTCTTTGCTCCGTATTGTCTCAGCTCTCAGGTGCTCCTCCCTTACTTAGGGCCACCAGTAGGTCCAGGCTTACTTTAAAATGGCTCACTTATAGCAGAAGAAAAGGACTATTGCTTTTCCAATCAGTTCAGAAAAGTTGCACGGCTGATTCTCCTTGGCCCAGATTCACCTCCGTGCCCGTTCCTGAGCTGGTCGCAGTGAGCCCGATGACTGGACCTGGGTCCCCTGTCATTCCTGGAGATTGCATGTGGCCACTCCACCTGCCCCAAACAACAGGGTCCAGAGGGAAGTGTCCCAAAGGAAAATTGGGGCCCTGATTGCTGACGACGGAAGAATAAAGCTAGGCGGAGACGAGGGTCCAATGGGCCGAATTCCTCGCCTAAGATTTTATAATGGTTTAATTTATCAAATCACTGAGTCCATCTAACTCAGCAGTGCTTCTCATAAACCCCGTCATGTCTGTCCTAGGTGGGGTTTTTATCTCCTTGTGCCTCAAAACCACCTCCAAGGGGTGAATTCCATGTTGTCTGAGCAGAGGTCAAAGGACACTTTCCAGGGCGCAGTGGGGAATGGGATCGGAACCATGGCCCCAAATCGGGAGCGAGTCTGTGAGGCCACAGGTTTCTGTGACCTTGACCCTGGATGCGGTTCACGTGAAGTCAGCAAGCACGCTGTGCCACAGGAAGTCACTTACCAGCATCCGGGAGGTGGAGTTCATTGTGTGGACTTTGAGCACGTTACTGGGAAGGTCTCCTGCCACGTGGCACATATGAAATTCCTGGCACTCAGGATGCTCCGTGTGTGTTCTCAGATTTCCTCGAATCTGTAAGATGCACTCTGATTCATGTGATCGCTAGGAATAAAACATTGCTAATTAAACCATGACTCTCCTTTGCGTTTGGAATTTTAAATTTCGTGTTCATTGAAAGAGCATCTTTACCCTTCGACAGTTGTCTTGTGCTGTGCTTGTGTGTTCATACATCAGAAGAAAGAACTCGTACAATTTCCACGGTCTGATCCCTCGGGACTGTCCCCAGTTCCCAGCATGTCCGTCACACTCCATCCCATAATATTGTTTTGGTACCAGGGGTTGAACCCAGAAGTGCTTAACCACTGAGCCACATCCCCAGCCCTTTTTATTTTTTAATATTTTATTTTGAGACAGGGTCTCACTAAGTTTCTGAGGCTGGTCTCCAACTTGCGATCCTCCTGCCTCAGCCTCCCACGCCGCTGGGATTACAGGTGTGTCCCTGGAGTTACATTTGTCCCCTCAAGCCTGTTGCTCTTGCTGCGTCTCTTATACAGTGCTCCGTTACTGTCCCCAGAACTTTCTTCCAAGCTGCTGTTGGTTTCGATGCACATTTTGATGTCCCTGTGCCGGCGATGACAATACATCATGGTGATGGCCTGGCTGGTGATGGTCACGCAGCCCGTTCTGAGTTCAGATTCAGGTATGGAAAGAGCTTGGACCCAGGACTGATGGAACACGGCCGTGTGTTCTTGCCCTTCTCCCTGCTTATCTGCTGGGAGCACTGAGACGGTGCTCCCCGTGCCCAGGTCCTGACACTGGGCGGAAGGGGTGTGGTGGCCAGAGCTCCCGTGCTGGCTCCTGCTCCGTCTCCTACACGAAGCCTCCTCTTGCAGCCTCACGGAGACTCAGGCACATGGCTTGGCACTTCCGCCAGTCTGCCCAGCACTCACCTCTTCCCCTGTCCCTCCTCATCTGCTGTCTCAGTTTTCGTTGAGTAGCCCAGGGTTGTCCCTAACACGGGCCCTGTGTCCCGTGGTCCTGTTTATTGGAGTCAGGAAGTTACGGCAGGGTTAAAGGCTATAAAAATGTCCTCTGACTTTCAGGACAGATGCACACAATAGAAATGACCCCACTCCAAGTGACTCTGAGAAAACCAGCACCTCAGTGTCTTTCCCAGCTGTCTCTCTCACATCACTCACTCACCGTGTTCTCTGTATGGGTCAGAACACAACCTGCACCCACAGGCTGCAGGCCTCTCCCTCCACTTTATGCGCTTGGCCACTGCCTAGTTTTATCTTGTTTATCTCTTTACTTCTTCTTTTCTTTTTTTTTTTTTGCTTTTGGTACTAGAGATTGAACCCACAGATGCTTTGCCACTGAGCCACATCCCAAGCCCATTTGATTTTTTTAAATTTTGAGACAGGGTCTCACTAAGTTGCTGAGGCTGGCCTCCAACTTGTGATCCTCCTGCCTCAGCCTCCTGAGTCGCTAGAATTATAGGCGTGTGCCTATTTTTGTGTGTGTGTCCTTTTATTAGCATATACTCCCTGAGAGCAAATACCTTGTGTTTACTGCTACGTCCTCAGCTTCCAGAACAGAACTTTGCCTGTATATGAAGAAATGAAGGAAAATTTAAAATTGCTGATTGTCTTAAGTGTCCAGGTAGATAGGTAGGTAGCACTTTCGTTACCTCCCTCCCCTTTGTTTATTTATTTTACAGGGACAGTGGGAGAGAGAGTGATCAGTTTTATTTAGTTTTCCATGTGGCTTTCGTTGCGCCAAGACTCCGTTGTGCATGTGGTGCTGGGGTTTGAACTTGCATACTTGTGAATGCCAGGCAAGCGCTGCAACCACTGAGCCACTGCTCCAGCTCCTTTTTATTTACGTTTTAATGAAAGGCACACTTAAAAATAAAAAAAAGCAACATTGCAAAGCCTGGCCAGTGGTGAGTGAGCTGCCACCCAACTGCTTCCTGTCCTCTGAGGAGCAGTGACGTGGTCCATCTGCCTCAGAAGGAATGGAATGGGTGATGTGTTAAGCCCGTGGTTCCCGCAAAGTGCTTTGCGGAGGGAGACGCCCTGAAGGTCTCTGTCTCCTGGGCGTGGTGACACAGGGGACAGTTACGATGGTGGCTGCTGAGACATCTACTCCACCCAGGCTTGCTCTGAGTTTGGGTTCATGGATCTTTGGATTACAGTGCTCTTCCGGTGTGACCACTTCCCTGAGGACAAAGTGATTAAAGAAACAGCTCCTTCTTAGCAAGGCCCTAAGCAGCTCAGTGAGACCCTGTCTCAAAATAAAAAATAAAACGGGCTGAGGATGTGGCTCAGTGGTTAAGCCTCTGGGTTCAGTCTCTGGTGCAAAACAACAAAAATCAGCACCTTCTGATTGCTTCCTCCAGACAGGTAGAGATGAGACCGGAGACCCTGTTGAGCCAGTGCTCCGCGTAAGCCAAGACCATGTTTCTTCCAGCAGTTAGTTTCTCTCTCTCTCTCTCTCTCTCTCTCTCTCCCCTTCTCTCTCTCTCTTTTTTTTCATTCTTTCACCAGGGATTGAACCCAGGTTCACTTAACCACTGATCCACATCCCCAGCAATTTTTTATTTTGAGAATGGGTCTCACTAAGGCTGACCTCAAACTTGCAATCCTCCTGCCTCAGCCTCCCGAGTTGCTGACTTTTCCAGTTTCTTTAATCTACATATTTTCGGTCTCTGAACAGGCTTTGATAGAATGAACCCCAAAGGCCCCTTTTTTCAGGTGGTGAATTAGTGGTCAAGGTGAGATAGGTGGAAGCGGAGCCAGGAGTAACACCCGGTGTTCTGGTTTAGCCTCCTTTACATAGAGGAGTCTTTCTGCGGTGGTTGATTTAAATCATGCTAAATTAAAAAGATAACAAACAAAATTAAAAAAGATAACAAATTTCTAATCCCAATAACCCGTATGGACACAACTCTGAATACTGTTTATTTAGGAGAGGAAACTGAGGCTCAGAGACCTGTTCTGGGTCCCCCATGGTAAGACAGGGGCTTAAATTCCCCCTGCCCTCCTTGTTCTTAGGGATGGGAATTTCCTCCCAATGTTTAGTGGATGGGAATTTCCTCTCATTGTTTAATGGATGGAATTTCCTCCCACTGTTTCCTTTTTAATGCGCTTGCTAAGATTCACGGGGACAGAGAGTATGTAAATAAAATAGGTGAAAAGTCTACAAGCGTTTCTCATTTGGGGGCCCATTGTGTTGAGTTTCTCTCTAGAATCTATCAGTTTTGCATTTCTTAAACAGAGGAAATCAATTTTATTTATTTTTCCATCTGGCCTTTGTTTCTCCCACACTTAGTCCTGCATGTGGTGCTGGGTTTCAAATGCGGGTCCCTGCACATAACAGACCAGTGCTCCAACCGCTGGGCCACCGCTCCAGCTACCACTATTGCATTTTTCTTAAAGAGAGAAGAAGAAGAGAGAGAGAGAGAGAGAGAGAGGGAATCAATTTTTATTGATTTTATTTTCCCCTGGCTTTCTCTGCTCCGACTCTTAGTTGCGTAGTGGTGCTGGGGTTTGAACCCGTGGACTCGCGCTCGCCGGGCAAGCGCCGTAACCGCCGAGCCACCGCTGCAGCCCCACTATTGCGTCTTTGATGATACCACACTAAGCTGTGCGTGTGTGTGTGTTTTACTTTTGCCAAAAGTACTAAAGTCGAAGGGATTGCTATTTCCAAATCATTCGTCTCCCTCTTTCCCATGCAAGACTTAGCAAATGTTGCAAAATTCATGATGCACAGACACTTTTTTGTCCCATTCTGCATCTGAAAATCAGAGACGGATCATAAGTTGTTTTTTTACTGCTTTAAATGATGTACTCCTCTACCTTTTTTGTTTTGTTGTTGTTTTTAAAGGGAGTGCATTTACATAGCCAAGATTTGATTTTACTCCCAGCACTGAACGCATTTCCTTGAAGGATGCAATGAGGGAAAAAAAGTGGGGGTGGGGGAGGAGGATGGCGGGGGAGGGGGGAGGCTCCAGGCTTCACCTAGCAGAAGGAGGAACTTGCTACTGCCTCACTGAACTTGCCTGAACTTCACCTTCTGCACCTATGCGCCCACTGACAGGTGGATCCCCCTGTGCAGAGGCTCCGCCCCCTCCCCAGGCTACGGGTGGACTGACAGGTGGATCCCCCTGTGCAGAGGCTCCGCCCCCTCCCCAGGCTGTGGGTGGACTGACAGGTGGATCCCCCTGTGCAGAGGCTCCGCCCCCTCCTCAGGCTGTGGGTGGACTGACAGGTGGATCCCCCTGTGCAGAGGCTCCGCCCCTCCCCAGGCTGTGGGTGGACTGACAGGTGGATCCCCCTGTGCAGAGGCTCCGCCCCCTCCTCAGGCTGTGGGTGGACTGACAGGTGGATCCCCCTGTGCAGAGGCTCCGCCCCCTCCCCAGGCTATGGGTGGACTGACAGGTGGATCCCCCTGTGCAGAGGCTCCGCCCCTCCCCAGGCTATGGGTGGACTGACAGGTGGATCTCCCTGTGCAGAGGCTCCGCCCTCTCTGCCAAGCCAATCGCGTGGCTCTGCTCTCTTACTTGTTGGCTTCATTGCGGAGAAGCTGTCCCTGCAGAGTGGCCAAGAGGATCTGCAGCAGCTCCTTGGTGTCTGTCCTCTTGCTAACTTAGGTTCTGGGTAATAAAAAGAATCTCCCTGTCTTTATAATTCCGCCGAGAGTCTCCGTGTGGATTCTCATCAGACCCACTGGGGTCAGATGTCCTCTCTGCACCAGCCACGGTGATCAGGAGAATAGACTATGCTTGTTGGCCAACCCCGGCAGCCTTGGGTTCAAGGTGAAGCCCACCAGGATCACAGGGCAGAAAGGTGTGCCCCCCCAGGGCAAAACAGGGTGAACAGATTCTGAGCAAGCAAAAGCAGCAGAGGTCTCTGACCCTCCCCCTGCTAAATTATATACATATATTTAAGCGTACAGGGAAAGATAAAAGTTGTGCATCTACTTCTCGATCTCTCAGGCTTTTGGAAGTCGCATGCACTTTCTTCTGCAGCGTGGAGCTATTTCTAGGCTTAGCTGCTCCCTGCTTTCCGTTTCTCTCTCTGCAGCCTCGGGTGCTTCATGGTTTAAGCTTTAGCATCTGCCAGCCTCATTGTGTTTTCCACCTTCCCAAATGGGAATGCCTTGTGACGTCAGTGGTCGCACATCCCAGGGTGCATTCCAAGTTATCACCAGCCTTGACCCTCCTGATGCGCAGGTGCTAATTCCTCATGCTCCTCTGGAACTCGCTCCCAGGTGTGATTCGCTCACACCAAACTCACATGTCACAGACCCATTACGACACCTGCTGCACGAACCAGAATCCCACCGAGTTTCCCCAAAGTCTGAAGCCGGGGAAGCTGTCCATCAGCCCTGCAGGGACAGCACATTCAGGAATCGTGGCGTGGTGCACCAGGCACTCTCTCCTGTCATCACAGCCTGGTGGTGCAAGCTTGGGCACCGGGGGCCGGAATGCTCCTCGCCAAGCCTTGGCTTTGCATCTTGTTTGGGTGACCTTGGGCAAGTTATTTAACCTTATTTCTTTTTTCTCAGTTTGCTCATCCATAAAAATAGGGATAATAATAGTACCTACTTCAGAGAATTGTGTGAATCAAATGAATTAAACATATAAAGCACTCAGAACAGTGCTATCATATAATCACTTTAAAATGTTAGAAATTTATTTTGGGAGCAAGTTGAGGTGCACATCAATTAATCAATCAGCAGATCTAGGAAGTCAGTATCCTTCAAGGCATGATATATCTGTTTTTTGGAGCTCTTGCTTTTACTGACCCCTTCTGACCCTCAGACCTGTCCCCTGTGCTCTTCAATGAGAAATAAGTCTTGTTCTAGAAGATGCTGGCTTTCAGCCGCTTCCCATCCTCTGGATCATCCCACCTCCCTCTCCAGTTTAAATTAGCCTGAATTCTTCACTTCATCCCCCCTTCTACATCGCTTCATTTTTTTCTCTCTTTCTTCTTCAAATGAGGCATTCAGAAGTGAATTCAGGATTCCGTCTGTCGTCTAAGACATTTGTCCAAAAATCCATCTTATCTCCTCTTTATACCGAACCTTTATTGATATCACCTTGACATTGAAATGGTTTTTAAAGTCAGCTGCATCACAGAGTTGATTGACATGGAATTTTGGATCAGTGAAGATCCTTGAGAGGCATAGGTTTACTTTACACTAATTTTTGGCCAGATGTCATTTTGTAGTTGCATATTTTCATGGGTCTAGAAATGTGCCTGACCTTTGATTCTGTCACTTAAGATCCTGGATAACTAAATTAGTTTGGTGTAAAATGCAGAATTAATGAAGTGCATATATGAGAGTTAGGACAAGGTTCAGTGGTATATATATATATATATATGTATATATATATATATATATACATATATATATATATATGTAATAATATCTGGCTTGACCTTACTGTTGTTTTTTACTTGTGTTTAATTTCTTCCTTTGGCCCCTATGGTATCATGAGATAATTTGTTAGATATTATGTACTGCAGATATTGAAACAAACCAGTGGGCCCTGCACACTTGATGAAGTCATCATCCCAGCCTGAGCATGGCTTTCACCTCCCCTGGACACCTTTCCGTCTTCCCCCTCCTGCTGCAGGTGCCCGATCCATATGCAACCCCGTCCCGTCAATTCTCAGGATTCTCAGCTTGCTCTGAGCCTGCCCCATTAGACTCTGAGCTTCTGAAGGTGGTGCCTGCTTTCCTTATTATAGAATCCCCAGGGACTGTGGCTGTACGTGTTTAAGTGATTGCACTTGAAAACTATTTCCCAGTGAATTAATTGAACACAGAATGGTGTTTCAGCAGTACCATGTTCTATAAAAGGCTGTGGGTCAGCAAGGGATACAACGGAGGGAAATTCAGCACCCGGGGATGTGAACAGCGCCCAGGGCTCAGGGTTTGCTGAGGTTGTCAGCTTGAAGGAATTTGCTGGGCAAGGACCGGGATCCCCAGGAAGCAGCCAGAGTGCAGGAAGGTGTGGAGATGTGAGTGGATCGGAGCTGTTTGGAGAGGAGAGGAGTGTTCCAAGCAATCAGAACATAAGGTGTGTAACAGGCAGGGAGGAGATCAAGCTGTGAGTCCAAGTCGATGTTAATCATCGCAATTAATTAGAAAGAAATGAGAGAATTTTGACGGTTGACATGGAAAATATCCTCTTCATTATTCCTTGCGACTGGTGATTACTCTTCTTGCTGTAGGTTGCTGGTCATTAGAAGGCGTGGACAGGATAGTCACACATAGCCTTGTGAGGTGTTTCCAAGGGCAGCAAGGTGGTGTGCGGTCAGCACCCGGGGCTGTGGACAGCACCCAGGGTGAAGCCGGTGTTTCTGCCACTTCCTACAAGTTACCAGGTTTGTTTCCATGCAGGAAAGCTGACCCCACAGGACTCCCAGCCTGAGGGGCCAGAGCATTCGAATTTCAGAATCCAGAAGTCAGAGCCACCCTCACTGGCGTGTGGAGACGTCTAGTCTTGGCGTTTCTTCCTCATTGCATCCTCGCAGTTCTTATCAGGCAGATGTTGTTTTTTTCCTTCTCTTTTGCAGAGGAGGGAACTGGTGCACAGGGAGAGGAGAGAAGTGGCAGATCCAGGACTGGAGCTTGGGTCTTCCTGCCTGCCATCTGTGCCCCTAGCCACTGCCCTTGACTTCTGGTGGAAATCTGGGCACCCTTCAGATGCCCAGGCATGACGAACTCCTCAGGAGAGAACTACCACTGCAGACAATTCAGAGTTGGAGCCTTATGGGAGGCACATTAGAAACCCTGGGAGTGGTGCAGGGAGAGGGAGTTTTTGCTGAGTTTGAGCAGGTGTGTCAGCTGCACACGTCAGCTGGCAGGCAGGTGTGTGCGTTTGAACATTCCAGGCAGTTGCATCTGTGAAAGGGAAGCTGGTGGAATTCAGGATGTAAGTTTCTCTCACACTGAGAGGCATCTTTGAAGCGCAGCATTTGTGGTTGTTATTGGTGGCGTTGGGGTAACAGCCACTTCCTTCCTAATATCATTGATGATTATACCTCCCTAGTGGCTGTCTGCAACCCAGGCAGTGGGAGGTCTGTGCGAGAGATGCGTTGGGCTCGTCCCAGGGCTGCTGGCTTCTGGCTGCGCTTGGGTGGACAGCCACACGTGGAATAAGCACTTCTGTCTGAATGCTTGCTCCCTGCTCCCCTCCCCCTTTTAAAGTGAGCCCATACTGTGCCCCATTAGCTGAAATTGATATCAGGGTTATTTTCAGTGCCATTTCCTTAAAGAACTCAGTGTCACGCTGCACTGCCAAGTGGAATGAAGGACCCCTGGGAACGCGTCGTCGTGGCAGCTCCTCAGAAGCTGTGGAGCCCTGCCCCTGCCTTCCCGTGCCATCCCTACGGCTCAGAGAGCACCGTGCATTATACAAACAGGAAGGATTCCTCCCTCCATGCAGAATCTTCTGGAAATCACCAAATCAAAAGCTCCACGATAAAAATGCATGAAGCAATGTCCTTATTGGTAAACTCACGCTCCAGCTGAGATTCTGCACATGATAATGCAATTTCCTATGCAAAAAGGGTTTATCTCCCTCCAAACATTATTCCACATCATTATTCAATCCCGAGAAGTGATTGCTGTCCTAGGTTAACTGATTGAACTTTTGGAACCAAAGCTTCAAGCTTATCTTACCGCTATTCCCTGACTTCTTACAAATTGCCATTAGATTGGTAAAAATGAATAAATGTATACTCCATTAGGAAATATTAAAGTTTTTATGCTGGTTTAGAAGAAAAACAGGATTAAAGAGAGCATTTCTAAGATTCAGTACAGTGTGAAATTGAAATCTTTTTGGCATGTGAAATATACAATATGAATATTCTTCTTGCTTTCTGATAGCTGAGGGATTAGAAAGAGTGGACAAAACATTCCAGAATTCACCTGTAGATGCGAAAACCGGAGAGACAGGGAAGCTCATTTTGGTATTTCCCACCTCCGCGTCTGTTAATTATCAGGTTCTTAAACAGCAATGAAGTGACTGTGAACATTTCTTCAGCTCAAATACATGCTTGACATGCTGTTATGTTCTTCTTCATCTGTAGATTAATTTTTTTTTCTGAATGATTTAGAAGCCAGAACAACACTGCGTTGGTTTCAGGTTCACATTCTGGCCATGCTTGGTGGCGCAGACTTCTAATCCCAGCTGCTCAGGAGGCTGAGGCAGGAGGATCGCAAGTTCAAGGCCAGCCTCAGCAAGTTAGCAAGGGCCTAAGCAATTTAGTGAGACCCTGTCTCAAAATAAAAAACAAAAAAATGTGCTGGGGATGCGGCTCAGCAGTAAAGCGTCTCTGGGTTCAATTCACAGCGCAGCCAAAAGAAACCAAATCAAATTCACGTCCTTCCTCTTGCACTGTGCATTTGAGCAGATTACTGTTTTTCTCTGTGCCTCAGTTTCTCAGGTACGCTGCACCCTGCAGTGTGCCAGTCTCCAGACATGTTGGTTGGCTGGTTTTTGTTGTTATTATTATTTCGTTTTGGTGTTTCTTCAGAGAACTCTGCGAGGTCGATGTCAGTCGTAGTCCCATCTTCCAGAGGCTGAAACTAAGGGCCCTGCTGTGGGAACTAAGAGTTCACTGAGCAAGTTTATGATAGATGGCACTGGGTGGCCATTGTACAACTAACACCTACCATGACTTCCATGCTGTTATGGTCCTAGATTCTGTAGAGCAGTACATGGTGAAGTAGGTTTCTCTGCACCCCATGTGGCCGGTGGCCTCAGATGGGGAGGCTGGAATGTGCTGGAATTTTCTGGAGACTTCTTAAGCATAGTGACTTGGTCCTGCACAAAAGTTGGGATGGGGGATCAGAGGCCTCCATGCAGCCTGTGCTGGAGGGTGAGGCTTCCTTCCAGCTTGCTGCCCTCAGGGTAAACAGCTCACATTGCAGCTCAGAGCTCCAAAGACGCGTGTCCCAGGCAGTGGTGCAGGTAGAATGTCAGCCTCGCTGGGACCTAACCTTGGCTATCGCAGACCTCATTGATGTTCACCAGCCCGGATGGATTCAAGCACAGGGGACCTAGAGCCATTTTCCCATGGAAGAGAAGTCACAGGCTTTGCAGCCGATGTGCAACCACCACGTGGATGGTGGAGCCATGACGTGGCCTCTGTGACAGCTATGACCCTGTTCGTTGAGCAGGGCCGGGCTCTCGCGAAGCTCAGATGGGAACCGCTGGTGCTACTTTCTCCCTATTTGGAGCCCAGCTCTTCCCAGCTTTGCCGTCTTGGAAGCTCTCCGCATTCACACTTCACTTTCTAGCTGGGCGTGTGCATGCCTGTGTGCACAGGCGTGTGCATGAGTGTGTTCAGCCGCAGACTCTTCCATCCCCATCCTCCCCATCACCTTCCTTCCCCTCCTATCCTCGTTTTCTCTTCCACTTCTTCCTTTCCAGTGGATTCAATTAAGTCCTCTTTGGTGCCTGAGCCATAAAACGGCTCCCTCTGCAGCATTCGAATGAGACTCTCTCGTTATTTCATTTAGATTGTTGTTATGTTTGAAAACTTGAGGGCAGGGCAGGCAGGAGGAGAGGAATTTAATTTGCAAGGAGTCCCCATCCTGTGTGCCTGTGGAGCTGCTGAAGAGGAGCCAGGAAGCTGCCGTTTGATGTACTCGTGGATGCAAAAACAATCACGGAAGGATGCTTAAGACGGTGCCGCTCTGGTATCTGTGAAGCTGAGACACAGGACCCTGCAGGAGAGAGCAGATCCATGAGGATCTTCGAGGGCCGATCGCCACCATACCTGTCTCCATTTTAAAAGAGCTATTTACCCTGGGCACAGGCGTGTGCATGCAGTGGATCTATGCGTGTGTATGTGCTCACACTCGTGTGCATGCGTGTGTGGCTTCTTGCAGTCCCCACCCCCAATTAGGGAAATACGCTTTCACCGTATCCATCACTGGCCGAGTGCAGTGGGTGAGCAGAGCCTGAGCTCAGGGTCCTTGTAACCGGAGTCACAGAATGTCAGAGGGCGTTAGGCAAAGCAAGGAATTAAGGTCTGGGAGGGCTGGAGGGACATTGGCCATGTAGGAATGACATATAACTAATCACAAAGCGTAATCTGGGTATCTTGTCCCCTTGCAGGAGTTGAAATGCCGTCCCATAGCTGAGCAATGCTCACAGATCTGCATTTTATTCCTGCTGCATGCTGTATAAGATGGGAACCGTGTTTGTGGCCACACGGAGGTGCATCCTGGTGGGGAAGGAAGGGCGGGTGGGGAGTAAGCAGGGCTGGATGTAAATCCAATTGCCTTTCACATTTCCCTGTGCAGTTTGGCTGGCACGCAGGGGTGGTAGTTGAGGGAAACGAGGATCAGGCTGCTTGCTGGAAGCAGGAGTGAGAACAGGCAGGTATTACTGTAGCTGGTGGTGATCTCAGACCCTGGCGGATGAAAGGAAGTCCCTAAGTCATTATGGTTTAGAAAAAATGGGCTTCCCGCTGCGATTCTGTGACGAGTAAGTTTTAAATCTGCCCGACTGTTTTTATTTACTTTTCTTTTTCTTTCTTTTTTGTTTTTTCATCCTAAGATTAAATCTGGCACCTTCTGGAAACCTGAAAAGTAGATGATTCAGACCAGCTTTGGAAATCTAGGTAGAGGCTGGACTAGGAAGGGACTTCCCTGTTCCATTTATCCTGTGGATAAATACGGCACCAAAAGAGGAATTGCATGCGCCACTCTGGGGCCACAGTCACGAATTAACGCGGACTCACTGATCCATCGAGGTGTTGGGCTCTTCTCCAGCCTTGCTCCGCCACCTCTGTGTGTTTTCCACTATTGCCAATGGCGGACCAAATGGACCAATGGAAAAACCATGATTAATAACCCAGACACATAAAATGGAAATGCTTTGCAGGGCGGGGGAGATGCAGATAGGCGTACTAGGACAAGAAAGGCCATTTTACCGATGAAAAACGAGATCTGAGAGTTCTGCGAGGTGCAGGGGAAAGTTTTGTAATTAATCACATTGGTCGTAATGAGAGGAGATGAATGTGATAAAAGGATTTGTTTGGATGGATTATAGGCAAATCTAAAAGGAGGAGGAAAAAAAGCAACAAGGGGCATAGCTGGCTTGGGAATTGCGCTCTTTAAAAATCCTCAATCATCCTTACGATCAATTCTGCATTTCCTCAATAGCCACGTGAAACACGGCTCTCTTTTCATTGTCTTAGATTAACCACTAACTGCACACCGTGCATTCAATGAAGTATTGAGTATTTGTCTTCTGAAAATGCGCTTGGACGTAGTTCTTTTCCCCAATAGGTGTGCTCCGATGCATTTAGGTGCCGTATTGCTAAATACGTACTGTACTTTAATATCCGCGCCTGCCAGGCTCCAACTGCCTTCCATAGGAAGCAGCTGTGCGGGGGCCCCACGATCACAGATAGACTCTTCCTCATAAACTGTTTAATTGTTTGCTTCTGGAAACAATTAGACTGACGGTATTATAGAGCGACTGTTGTATTGCAGCCGGCAATCCTCTTTATGACTTTTCTTAGCAAAATACCACGTTGACATATGGTGGGCCCGCAGAGAAGCCACTCGACCTCTGGGGAAACTGTGCTGCATCACAGAAGTCCCCTGGGAGAATGGCATGGTCTGTGAACAGGAGCTGCCCTGGCACGGGTGGCTTCTGGAGAGACAGGTGCTAGGGATGGATGAAACCTTTCCTTCTGCTGCAGTGGTGCTCAGCTCTGAATTCTTCTTCGAAGCTGATTGAACAGCAGTGTGTGTCTGCAGCAGGATGCTAAAGGATTGAAACTGCTTGGCGAGGACAGTGCTCTGGAAAGGAGTTGGAGGTGTTGACACCCTTGTTCTCCAGACGAGGTCTCAGGACAGGGGTGGTGGACGGTCTCAGCGGCCCCACCACTCCCTGGTGATGGGGCGTTTGAGTTGGGGGAGACTGCGTTCTGTGTGCTTCTCATGCTTGGTCATCTTGTTTTCATCCTCAAAAGCACTTTGTGAGTTTGCATTACTGTGATTATTTTTGTTTGAGGGATGAAGAATCTGAGGCTTTGCAAAAAGCTCAGTGGTTTTTCCAAGTTTGCTTAGGGATGAGTACTGGTCTCAATCCCAGGGTTATCCAGTTCCAAATGCCAGGTTTTTAACCTCTGTGGCCAACAGCTTCCTAGAAGAAATTTTCCTGGGGAAAGGAGATTTCTTACCCCAGTGTTATCTTTGAGGCCATGAAGGTCAATGGAGGTACTAAAGTAGTGGCTTCCAGGTATTTACTGAGTTGTTTCCTCTTTGGTAATTGACCGGTTTATTCAGTTTTTTCCGTATGTATTCAGGATCTGCAGTGTGCCAGGTGCAGGGGTTGGCAGATCTATAGAAATGCCTTTGTGCAGTTTGCTAGTGGAGGCAGGTGGGAGACCTGAAATAAACAGGAAACAGAAACATACCAGGCGATTTTGAAGACAGTGAGAATGACTAGTAAGCCCCAAAATGTAACAATGGTTGACTTGGTTCTGGTTCTTCTGTTCTGGGTGGTCGAGATGGCTGATAAGGGCTGAATCACACGAAGAAGTCAGTCTTGGAAGAGCGAGGGAAAGAACAAGTCGAGCAAAGGAATGAGCGTGGTATGTTCTAGGAACTTAAAGCCGGAATGTCTGGACTAATTCTTGGAAGCGGCATTTAAGGACTGGAGAAGGAGTCTCCAATCACACCATTGGTCTATCCACTCATCTAAGCATCGATTCATGCATGCATCCATCTATCCATCCTCCCGTCAACCCGCCCACCAATCCATTTATGTATCCATCCATCCGCTCATCCATCTATCCATCCATCCACCCATCCATCCACTTATCCATCCACCCATCCATCCATCCAGCCAGCCAATCATCCATCCATCCATCCATCCATCCATCCATCCACTCATCCTTCTGCTCATCCATGCACTCATCCATCCATCTGTCCACCCACCAATCTATTTATGTATCCATCATTCACTCATCCATCCATCCATCCATCCGTCCATCCATCTATCCATCTGTCCATCCACTCATCCATCCACTCATCCATCCACTCATCCATCCATCCATCCACACATCCATCCATCCATCCATCTGCCGGAGGCCAGCCCCAGCAGAACTCTGGGGTCCCCGAAGGATGAGTGGAGTTGGCGTGGAGGAACATCTCAAACTTCCGGGACAAGTTGCAAGCAGACACAGTTCCCTGCTTGAGCAAAATGCCCTCTGTTCCTTATTGTGATGCATTTTTATACAGGTAGCAAAACAATGCTTTCATTAACTGTTTCGTTACATTTGACTTCTTTTTAAATTCCTTGGTAATCCCTGACATTAGCCATCAATACAGCATACTTCCCTGACACGTTACCCACAATGTTTCTTTTCCTTTTCCCCTAAGTGTCTTTTTTGAGACATTACACCCTCTATCTGTGTTACACTTAAAGAGTACATTAAGGTCAGCTTTCTATATTTACTCAGAAGCTTTTGCACAAGCATTTTACCAGGAAATTTTCTTCCTTTTGGTGATACAGTATTGTCCAGCTTTAGTGCCCTTCTCCAAGCAAGCAATTAGCATTGTATTACAGTTCTAAA